>JBBPBX010003511.1:0-44141 GCA_038048925.1 Garcialebias charrua
AGCACTGGTGACCTGGTTTTTAGCATGATGCATGCACGCCTCCACGTGACGTCCTAACAAGTTTAACATGCAGCGATGGGTTTGAGCCAATATGTGCAAACTACTGTAAAAAAGAAAGGCATTGAACCCAACCACACGAGTTAAGACATGTAAGGTCCTCTTCTTACACTGCATAGTTCCTAGCTGTACAACACTAAAGCATTAAGTGTTTTTTAACCAATTAATCTAGAAAAAAAAATATTTTAATCATCAGGTTTCACTAAAGCCCTTAAAACATTAAGAAGTTTGCTCGTCGCATTACCAATCAGGAATGTCCTCTGACGCCAACAACCCTTTTTCATTAACATGGATCGACAGCGAGACGACGCTACACAGCTGGCACGAAGCCAAGAGGGATGATGTTACCTTCATGAGCAGAGCAGCAACACAAGGACTGTGGTGTGTAAGGCAGCGTAACAACAGCGTCAGTCAGCGCTAAATAAAAAACATCTAAAGGAGCTCCTCCACGGAACCACTCTGCAGCCGCAAAATACAAATCAACCTCGATTTTTAATGCAAGTTCCAATAATATTCTTCTTTAATTATTCCATATTGCTCGTCGTGAGCGCTGATTATTCCTACTCTGTAAATCTAAACTCGTTGCCTATGGCTGTGTTTCAGAAACATCGGATCATTTGAAACGTCTCAAAATGTGCTGCGTTCAACTCAAAACATGTGCAAGTAGACGACAAATGTAACAGGAAGTGGAGAAATTTGATCTGAAGCTGAGAACAAAGATCCCGGTCATCCTATGTGAACCAACCCGTGGCCTTCGTCCTGTCGTCTTCCTCGCTCATCAAAAACGCAGTGGGAAGGAAGAAATCGCAACAAAGTTAAATCATGTCGTCTGCAAAGAGTGAGAATAAATCAGAAACAAGTGAAATGTGAGTCGAGTTTGAGAAAAGAAAAACCGTTTTCCAAGCACTCGTTTGAATTTTCTGAGACGGTGAAATCATCTTGTCTCCCTGAAATATGATTTCAGAAGGATAACTCAAAAACCTCGAGAAAATGGATTAGAGATTCGAAAGTTAAACTGCAGTTTGGAAAACGTACCAGAGAGCTGTGAAGAACTCTGCAAACGAAGCCCTCCGTTGGGAAAACAAGAAAAATGTGCAAGACGTAAAAGCTATGGCACCAGAAACGTTTAGTTTTCCATCTTGTGGGTAAAAAACTAGCGTACAGTGTTTTAAGTGAGGCAAGACGAGAAAGCCTGGGCGGAGCCCGAGGTTCTGAGGTAGGGCGACGTCGGTCCGGGTCGTCACTTCACTTTCTGAGCCCACTTCATGTCGTCTGCTCGCGGCTTCTCCCCCGTCACGCTCTGGATCAGATCCTCCAAGGTTCTCCAGAAACCCAGCTTCTCCAGGGGGTAGTTCAGCCACCCTGGAAGAAAGAGGAACGCTCAGCATCGGACGGTTCATCTACAGAACGCTGCGTGCAGCCCGTCAGCCCAACCTGTGGTGATGCAGAAGTACGTCTCGTGAGGGGACACGTGATGGATGCGGTGGTGCTTGCGAGGAAGGATGATGTGGCAGTCCTGCAGGAACACCACCCAACGAGGGAGGCCGAAGTACGTGTGGGACCACTTGTGAATCTGATTGGTGAGGGTCACAAAGATGGCCAGTGCGTACAAGTAGCAGTACCACGGGTAGATATGGTAAATCTCTGCTGTGATCAAAGGAAAACAACAGTTTTGTTAGTTTACCGTTTCATCTCGGAAAGGTTTGGGCATTTTCTACAATGGACAAAACACCAGCTGTGTTGATCAAACACTAACCGGGGGAGAGGGTGAGGACGTTGAAGGCCATGTTTGCCAGCGGGACAATGGTCAGCATGCAGTTGTCTCCGTTGGTCTCGATGAAGTCATGACGTGTGATGGCTGTGGGGTCGATGTGGTGCTCTCTGAACGGACGTATAAAAGCCTTTGGGAAAGACAAAATACAGTAGGATTAAATTGGCCAAAATGTCACATTTAAAAAAAAAAAAAACTGAGAAACTCTGGATTTGAGAAATCTACCTTTCCAAAGATGAACAGATCCACAGAGCCCCACGTGTCAGCCCCCCAGTGGACCAGTCCTGACGCAAAGTCAGCCGTGAGGATTCCTGCCACTGAAACAGAAAACAACGATAAACTAGAGCCCGACCGATATATATACGTAGGGCCGATATTTTAAGCTGATATAGACGTTTGGGAGACCATCATATTGATGATAATGGTCCCATTATTGACCAATATAAACACTTCTAATTTTCATCCCTAAAATACTGGAACCAGCTGTAATGTACAATGTAGCCAGCAGAGGGCGCATGAAGACAACTTTCAAGTCATGGATGTTTACTTAAGTTTCACTTTAACATGCAGCACATATGAAGCAGGGAGAAATACTGTGTGGCATATTTTACTGAACAGAACATGGCAAGTTTATTTTAACTGATCTGTAAAATAAAAAACATCCACAATAATAAGTTATCTTCAATCCTCCAACCTGCTTGTCATTAGCTACGTGCCTCTCAAGTTAGCAAGCTAACATTAGTGTTGGCATGCTGTCCTCAACACGTGACTATGAAGCTAGACGGAGAATAAAATAAAATAAGTCCTCAGACAAGGAGTACTTTCTTGATTTTACCGAATATCTTTTATTTATGAATTTGAAAAAGATGAAAGTCTCGCGAGGCTCCAGCATGTGGGGCACATTTAGCGTGTATATGGAGAATGGTGGTGCAGAGGCAAGAGAAGATGGGCCTGTGATCAGAAAGTCGCAGGGTCAACTCTCCAGATTGACAACTTCAAAAAACGTGGATGGAAAAGGTGAAGCACCCACACCTGCCTCCACATTCATTTGCCCCATTTTGGGCCCCTGAGCAAGGCCCTTAACCCCCATCACCTGCTCCCAAACAGGTCTCTCTTGAAAATGAGCTCTCATGACTCAATAGACTTCCTGTACAAATAAAGGGTCAATAATATAAAATAATCTAGATGGGTTTTTTTGCTGCTTTTTCCTTTCGATTGTCCCTTTTGTTGCCATTTTATTTTAATTAAAAAAAAAATTGTATGCCTCTTTTATGACTGTCTATTGTTGTCGCTGTTTTCCACTGTTGACATCACTCTTTGTTAAAATTCAGGTCTCTCTTTTAAATGAGTCCCGAGGCTCAGTGGGATAACTTGAATAAATAAAGGTTGAATGAAAAATAAATAAATAAATATTAGCTGTTTTCTCCCTTATTTACTGAAGCTCTTGTTTTACCAAAGTCAAAGATTGTTTTGTGATGCGAGCACTCACTACCTCAGGTGCAGCACGTACAATATGACGAAGATCAGAGGTCTCACTCTGATTGAAATTCAAACCCAAAACAGTTTTTAGCATTAATTTACTTTAACTAATTATTAACTATGTACTCATTTATCACCTCATTTATGTAACTTACTCACATGATCAACTTATTACTACAGGAGGGTGAAGTGTTTTCAGTGCGAAATGCTGCTCTGTTGTTCATTTCTTAAGTGAAAATACAGGTAGTCCTCGGGTTACGATGGTCTCGAGTTACGACGTTTCACGGTTACGTCACGCATCTCATTAAAAAAAATATTTTGAATTTTTTTTTATTTTGAAAAGCCGTGTTCCGAGTTCCTTCCGGTTTTGACGGCAGAAGCAGTAGCTTGACGTAGCTTGACAGCAGAAGCGTGAGCACTCAGTAGTTTTCCACTACAGGTAGTCCTCGACTTACGACGCCCCCGACTTACAACGTTTCGGACTTACGAACGCATCTCATAAAATAAAAAATAAACATTTTTAAATAATAAATAAATAAATGTACAGTAACCAAGCACTTAGCCTCTCCTAACACAGTTAAGGAGTGAGTTGAATTGTCTCCATCCTCCCTAGCAGGCTCCATTCACATAAAGGGAGCTAGCTCCCTTTATGTGAATGGGAGACAATTCAACTCACTCCATCTTTAAAAACTGTGTTAGGATAGGCTAAGTGCTTGGTAACTGTACAGTACAGTACTGTACATGTATTCATTTATAAAATATATATATATATATATATTTTTTTTTTGTATGGGATCCGACTTACGAGGTGGTATGGAACTCGTTCGTAAGTCAGGGACTACCTGTATTCAGTGGAAAATACAGGCGGCCCAGCGGAGGGATACGCCGGAGAGATACAGAGCTGGACCCAGGCGGAGCTCCAGAGAGCAGGAGGCTGGCTTTGGACGAAGCGAGTCCGATCAGAGGTTGCTGCGCTCGGATACATGAGCTTGGAGCTGAACAGCGGTTTTACGTCGCAAACGGAATGGAGAATACAGCGGAGGGACGGAGGGACGAAGGAAAACGGCTTCACCAGCATACCAGTAGGTTATTAACTCTTTTTTTTCTTCATTATGGCTCCAAATGTATGTGTTTTTTGATAATTATGTAGGGTACTGTGTTAGGGTAATAATAATAATAATAATAATTAATTCAATTTATAACGCACTTTTCATTACTGAAAATCTCAAAGTGCTACACATATATTGAATGCTACTAGTGCATTAACAGAATAACCGAGTTTTCGACAGATCGAGTGCTTTGACTTCTTTCGAGGCTTTTTTGTCCACCTCGACTACCCGTAGTGACGTCATCACGTGATAAAAACAGAGCGTGGGGTAGCTTTTAGCTTTTAGTAGACGCTACAAAATGGATTCCTTTGTGCGCACGGATCTATGAAGCTGGTCCAGTCTTGTCAAAAAGGTAAAACAGTTTATAATTTTATAAATTGCGCCACTCATTGAAACATCCTGTTGACGTTCTTTTGCTATGAACACCGTAGTAGATTGTTGTGACAGCAGAGGGCAGTGTTGCAATGCAGGTCCCATATATAACACGGTCGAAACGGCTTCATCTCTCTCGTTTCACAAAGAAAAAGAAACAAATATTCATCTCTCTAGAGCTATTAAAAATCTATAAACACAATCTCTAAAAGTAAACCTAAATTGCACAGCTGCAGGCGGTGGTACGGTGTGGCTGTGGCCCCATTTGTTTTTTAAGTTTCGGTTTTCATCGCCTTATACTTTCACTTTTAATATTATTAATATAACTAATAGTTTTGTTTTTCCTGTGACTTATGTGCAGTATGATAAATGATAGGAGCATAATAAATGCTCCCAATGCTTTGTTGGTCTTTTTTTTCTTTTTGTAAAGACGTTTTTAGGCATTTATATTTATTTATTTATTTTGCATCGTAAGACACTGTGACGTCATCGGCTACTCGAGCGTCGTTCGAGTTTTTTTATGTTAATGTCGAGGTTAAAAATTATGTACTCGTTCAACCCCTAAATGCTACACACATTCATAAACCGGTGGCGGCAGACTACCATGCAAGGTGCTTTCCAGTCCTACCGGGAGCAACTCAGGGTTAAGTGTCTTGCCCAAGGACACAACGACACATGGTGCGGGTCCCGGGAGTCGAACCGCCAACTTTCCGATCGGGAAACGACTGCCCTTACCACTACGCCACGGCCGCCCTAGGGTAGGCAAAGTGCTTATTAATACAGTACTGTACTGTACATGTACTGTATATGGTGCAGTATTTATGTATGTTCCGACTTATGTTGAAATTCGAGATACGTCACGTAGGAACGGATCTCGGAACGGATCTCCGTCGTAAGTCGGGGACTACCTGTACTGGAAACTGTTAAGAGTTAACAACATATTATTTTGTTTAAAACATATGGCTAAAACTACATTTGATATCTTTTGCACTGCTTTTCACTATAAGAAAGAAGCCTAATGCTTGATTTTTATTTTATTTAAAACCTCTCTGGACCTAGTAGTGTTAACACCAAAAATTCACTACAGGTACATGCGTTCCGGCTCCGCCCCGCTCCGGCCCGACCTCCGCAGCAAATACGCACCCATTATAATCAATGACAGAATTTACACTGGCTCCGCACGGCGGCGGCGAGCAGCGGACGGCAGTCCGTCAAAATTAGAAATTTTTCTATTTCTGCCGGATGACGGAGCTGTGCCGGAGTCAACTTTTGAAGATTACATCGCACCAACAGGAAAAGGAACGAGCACAACTTCCGTATTTACAAAATAAAATCACCACGGGCGGACTAATCCTAGCTCTATACGGATTTATTTGTACAAAAATGCTGTCAAACTATCATTTATGACTACGCCTACAAACGCAATACAAGAAATAAATAAATAAATAAAGTATTTTATTCTGAAATGTAATACATCACTTCCTGTTGCTCAAACCATGTCCTGTCGCTCATTTACGAGAGAAGATCAAGGCAGCAGTCTCTACTGTTGTTCTCCTTCTTCCACCGAATGAATTGTTTTGTTCTGACTTACTTATTTATCACTTGATTTATCGCGCGATCCCGCAAATCCCGCGCATGCGTCTAGGAGCGGCGCATGCAGGCGGACCTGAGCAGAGCGGAGGAAGTGGAAACTGGAGTTTGAGACGCTCAGCTGCGACCTGCGGAGCGGACCGTATGTAGTGTAATTTTGGCGTAACTTTCTTGAGAGTATACTCTGATGCATGCTCAATAATCCAGGTAGAAAAATCTAAAAAAAGCTAAGTCTGGTCCTCTGGACATTCAAAAAATAAAACGATGTTTTGTTTTATTTATAAAACTTGTTTTGTTTTATTTTTTGAATGTCCAGAGGACCAGACTTAGCTTTTTTTAGATTTCTTGAGAGTATTTTGTGGAATAGCAGTTTTCTAAATAAATGATGGCAAAAGGACACCCTGTGCTTTTTTCCCATTCCTATTGCAAGTTTTATACCAAAAACATACTGTGATATATATTGTTATCGCCACCCTTCACAATACATATCGTGATATGAACTTTATGCCATATCGCACACCCCTAAACACAACACACCCCTTGTGTCTAATGCAGGGTTCTTACCGATGCCCAGCAGGATGGACCACGTGTGTCCCAAATGGAAATTGGCAAGAAGGTGTATAAAGTTGAAGGCCATGAGAGAGAAGCAGAGGACGACACTGATCCATTCCTGACATCTTTTGCCTGAAGGAAGTAAAAAAAAAAAAAAGTTCAGGAAAGAGGAAAACTTTTCTGATAACGAGTTGGACTGCGGGTGATGTGTACTCAGGACATAAAACGTCCAAAGGTTACTAAACTTATCAGATCCTTTTTCAAAACAATAACTCAAGGTGGCTGCAACATTCCTCTGTGCGTCACGTGACTTCCAGCTGGGCCTGAATTACCTGTCTACCTGCGAGCAGTCAAATAAAACTACAATCTGAACTGTTTAAACAAGAGGACTGTTACTGCACTCATATTAACAAGTGACACGAGGAGCAGCAAGGTGCGTGGACCCTCCTGACAACAAATTAAATCTTCAGATTAATGTGGAGCATTCATTTCAGATGATGTCACCCTGTCACTCAAATTACAGCTCAGCCCCAGAACCTCTGTCCAAACTGACAGGACCAAACCCCAGATGAATTCAGTCCTCATGGTTCATGTTGTGTAACAGCAGCATTGTTTGTCACAAAACACAACAACCACTGATTGATGACGTCAATTTCCGTCCAAACCGTTCAAAACTGAGCTCTTTAGTAAAACTAGCAGCTTCTTCAAGTAAGTTGTATGTGCGCCTCCCTGGAACCGGTAGGAACCGAACCCGGAGCAGACGGAGCGGATCGACTCACCTGGCGAGTACAGGTCGGCCAGCTCTCGTGCGCCGGCGTGCTGTGGACCCCATCTGGCCGCGCCCCGCTCCGGTTCCTCCCGCGGCTGAGTGGGTTCTGTTGCCGCTCCACATCCGTTCCCTTTCGCCACACTCGCCATTTCTCCGATGTGGGCCCGGCCCCTTCAGTCTCCCTCTACTCACGGAGACAGGAACCAACGGAATCGTCAAAATTCTCAGTCCACGGACAGAACAACGCTGTCAGCCAATCACATGCGAGCATTTAGGCGTGTCAGCCAATCACGGCACGGGAAACAGGTTTTGCGTTTTGTTGAGTGACCAATGAAAAGAGAGGATGTGGACAGCTCGTGACTCTACTTCCTGGCCCCGCCCGCACCTCTTCTTGTACAATGCCCAATGCTACCAGCAGATGGCACTGTGGGGGAAAGAAAGAAAGGCTTTGAGATC
This sequence comes from Garcialebias charrua, assembly GCA_038048925.1. Classification (NCBI taxonomy): domain Eukaryota; kingdom Metazoa; phylum Chordata; class Actinopteri; order Cyprinodontiformes; family Rivulidae; genus Garcialebias; species Garcialebias charrua. The sequence continues at coordinate 8,156 of JBBPBX010003511.1, forward strand.
CGTGAAGGCTGCTCGTTTTCATTTCTTTTTTTTTTGTTCTTTTTTTTTTCACATTACATTTGCTTATTACAATAATAATAAATAAATAAAAACTCGTTTTCATTTCACCTTTATTTAACCAGGCAGGTTAGTCTCTCTGACCACAGAGGCCGCTGGCATGAACACTACTCACAACTCTTCTTTACAGTGCTGACCTGGCAGCTGCACTCCTGCAGCTGTGGAAATGTGATGCCCTTCAGTATGTAGCTTTTTTTATAAACATATTTCTTCACTCTGTCACTACCTCCTGACAGACTGATGTTAGCCAGGTAATCTCTGAGAAAAGAAAGAAAAAAAATATTGTCCCCTTGCAGTAAATAAGTATTTCTAAAAAGAAAAGGTGACACGCCATTTTCCAGCCAATAAAAACAGAGTTTGTAACCAGCCAATAAAAACAGAGCTTGAATTTGAATCAGCCAATAAGAACAGAGCTTGAATTTGAATTTCAGCAGACCATGGGAGAGCAGAGCCATATATGGCTCTGAGGGGGCGGGATCAGAATGCTTTGCCTGTTGAAATTTTTTCTAAGTGCTGCAGTTCTACAGAAACTGCAGACTGAACCTTAAAGTGTCACTGACATGATTTTTTTTACTATGCATAAAATTGCTCAAAATGTATATCTTTTATCATTTAAATATGTTCGCTTTTGCAAACAAAATGACAAATCAATTTAATTTTGCTTTAAAAGTGATTTTAAACTTTGTGTTTATTCACGGGAATAAACACAAATCGGATTTCCCATGTTTATTCACGGGAAATCCGATTACACACAAATGCAACATCTGTGACGTAGTATCGGGCAGAGGGCTACGTCTCTTTAATAGCGGACAATTTATAACCCGACGAATTTAGAAATCTAAGTTAAGATTTGACCTATTTGTCTTCAGTTTGGGAAGCAGAAAGTTAGATGAACAAGAAACAGCAGGATCTAATTTAGGTCTGCACCCGTATTTAATTTAGGCCCCGTTTACACGGCGCGTATTTTGAGTGGAACCGCTCCTTTCTCTCTGCGTCTTTGCTTATCGTTGACACGACGCCGCTGGCCCCCCTCTTTGCATCCGATACTTTTCTGATCCACCTCTCGGGGTGGAACTTTTTCGCTGACCCCCCGTTGATAATGTAAACATCTCCTGCTGATGTCATGTCAACCACATGCGCGCAGCTCGCACGCGCGGACAGTCTAGGGCAGGCGGGCATTTCACGTGTCACGCTGCAAAATATAACAGTTTAACAATAATAAACAGTATTTATGTTGGCGTGGGAGATGTATAAATTTATCTGAACTACAGTATCTATCTGGACTCGTTACGTTTTTTAAACAATGCGTAACGTGCTGTGAAAATGAAGACACCAGGTTTATTTTTTATTTATTTATTTATTCAGCACCACAAACTTTACGTAACACAAACACTGAGAATTAAACTGAACACTATTAAAACACGTGAACCGAACTGTAACTACGTTAATGAACTGGACTCTTGCTGTGTGTTCATCTGGACCCATCAGAACCGGTCCGCCTGTTTGAACGACAGCTTCTCCACCTGGCAGAAATAAATAAATAAATAAATAAAAACTCTGCTGTTGTGTGATCAAAGTAAACACACGCAAACATTATATTAAGAACGTTGATTTACCTGCTGTAAGTCATGTTTATCATGGAGGAAAGTCCGACATCATCCTCATCGACTCGGTTCTGGTCTACAGTCCACTCAGCGTCTGGTGTGCAGCTTGTTAGATGAAGCGGGTCCCACTTGGCGTCAAATCTGTCGACTTTTATCCAAAATTTCAGCTTTAACTTGTTGTTAACTTGTTGTTAGCTCAACGTTTAGCACAGAAGAACGCAACAGACTGCAGCAGAGTGAGGCAGCACGCATGCGCAGTGGGTGAAAGGGGGGGCATGAGGGAGGGGGGAAATTCGAGCTGATCCATGTCATCGCAAAACTTTTCATCTAATTAACATACCCAAAACCTCCGTTTCCCCCCACAGTGTCCGTGTAAACAGGGCCTGAGTCTTACCTTTCCAGGAAGCGAGGGATCTCCGAGGGGGGGCAGCTTTGTTTATTCCATACTTGACGAAGTATTTCATCTTTTGGGAAAGTGAAAAGGCTCACTTGTTTGATTTGATTTGATGTTTATTCATTCATTTTAAAAGAACAATACAAAACAGTTTCATCAGATACAAGAATACAAGTACCGTAGGATAAAATGAAAGGAGCAGAAAGAAGATGAAATCTTATTACAGGTAGTCCCCGATTTACGAGCGCTCTGATCTACGAGGTTCCAGACTTACGAGCTGGCGAATTTTTGGAAAAAACGAAAAAAATACTGAGTTTTCATGTGTTTTTTCACCACAGTTAGTTAGCTAAGCATATGGACACACGTTTCCGATCATTTTTATGCACTCATAAGCAGTTTTTGGATGAAAATAGAGTGTTTGTAGTCGCGCTAGCGAAAACCGTTCCAATTTACGAGCGAAATTCCGGATTTACGAGAGAAATGGCGGCCGTTCCAAATTACGAGATTTCCGGTTTACGAGCGCCTCGTTGTAACGGATCTCGCTCGTAAATCGGGGACTACCTGTATTCTGGGCGGCCGTGGTGTAGTGGTAATGGCAGTCGACCCCTGATCGGAAGGTTGGAGGTTCGAATCCCGCATCCGCCCACCATGTGTCGTTGTGTCCCTGGGCAAGACACTTAACCCCGAGTTGCTCCCGGTAGGTCTGGATGGCGCCTTGCAAGGCAGGCTACCACTACCGGTGTATGAATGTCTGAATGAATGGGTGGATGGCTGGTATTGTAAAGCGCTTTGGGGCTCCTCACAGGGGGCTGGAAAGCGCTATATAAATAAGCTCCATTTACCATTTACCATTCAAGCTGCATCACAAAATGAATAATTCTACTTAATTTTACTAACTGTAATACACAAACTACATCACAAAATGAATAATTCTACTTAATTTATCTAGCTGTAATACACAAACTACATCACAAAATGAATAATTCTACTTAATTTTCTAACTGTAATACACAAACTACATCATTCTAACTGTAATACACAAACTACATAAGAAAATGAATAATTCAACTTAATTTTTCTAACTGTAATACACAAACTACATCACAAAAATGAATAATTCTATTTAATTTTTCTAACTGTAATACACAAACTACATCACAAAATGAATAATTCTACTTAATTTTTCTAACTGTAATACACAACACACTAAGCTACATCATCAGTCAACATAAGTGTAATACACAAACACACTAAGTTACATCATATATAGTTTTTGAGCAAGTCCTTTTTGACCTTTTTCCTAAATGTATACATTGATTTTGCATTTTTAACATCACTCTCCAGAGCATTCTTGGGCAGCACGGTGGCACAACTGGTAGAGCTGCTGCCTCTCAGCGAGAAGGTTGCCGGTTCAAATCCCGGTCCGGGGCCTTTCTGGGTGGAGTTTGCATGTTCTCCCCGTGCATGCGTGGGTTTCCTCCGGGTACTCCGGTTTCCTCCCACAGACCAAAAAACATGCTTGTTAGGCTGATTGGTGACTCTAAATTGACCCTAGGTGTGAGTGTGAGAGTGGATGGTTGTTTGGTGTGAGTGAGACAGGTCCCTCTTGTAAATGAGTCCCCGTGACTCAACGAGGCTAGCCTGTATAAATAAAGGTTGAATGAATTCCACAATCGAACTCCCTGAATTGAGGTAGACCGTCCCTTCAAGCTGGTTCTGTTCACTGATGATATTAGAACACCCAAATGTGACACAACGTAACGGCATTTTTCAAGTAAAAAAAAAAAAAGCGATCTCCAGGCGAGCTCCAGACACGCGCGACTGTCTCTGCCCGATTTTATGTCACAGATGTTGCATTCGCGTGTAATCGGATTTCCCGTGAACAAACACGGGGCGAAGTTTAAAATCCCTTTTAAAGCAAAATTAAATTGATTTATCATTTTGTTTGCAAAAACGAACATATTTAAATGATAAAACATATATATTTTGAGCAATTTTATGCATAGTAAAAAAAATCATGTCAGTGACACTTTAAAGTGAAACTAAACCGATATTTAACTTTTTTTGCTGATAAACTACCTAGAATGTGTTTTAAATGTTTCATAGCACTATTTCTGTGTTAATTTTCACATGTATTTGTGCGTATTAGTTGGAATCGGCAATATTTGGTCTAAAAACGTGGTTACGGTACTCCTATGGGTTGAACAGAGGTTATTGCACTTTAATTTTCTTACTTGTTCTAACTCTCAGTTGTGACGTGTCTGCTCAGTTGTGACGTCACATCATCTCCTCCCTGAATATAAAAGTGGAGCCACTCCCCCGAGAAGGTCACTCCCCCTGCAGAGCTCAGGGCGGAGTAGGATCAGAGATTAGCAACATAGCATTAGCATTGATGAGTGAAGCTGTTCCAAGAACAGCTCTTCAAACTGATGTCCACCCACCCTTACACCATCAGGGTACAATCCGTTTGGAGGTGAGTACTGTACTGTACATGTACCATTTTACACCTTTCCATTCCATAATTTATCTTTTGAGTATATGACGCGTTTCTTCATGTGCTGTGTGTTTGCGACCTGCAACGTTGCTTCGTTGTGGCCCCACATAAGGTCGTGGCGTTTTCATCTGTTGCTGATCAATGTTAGTTTGTGTTGTAGTTGCGTTTAAATGCTAAAAATCTAGTATTTCTTATGAACACCTCAGAGTGTGTGAACTCTTATGAACTCTGATAAAGAAGACCGTGACATCAAAAACAATGGAGACTAGCTGGCGCTAATTTTAGCTGTTGTAGGCTACTGGTTAACGATGTTTTAGACACTGTTCTTTTGCTGCAAATAATGTTGTGGATCAAATGTATTTATAAAATAATATGTACTTGGTGAATGAATTGAATATCATGGTCATCAGCTCTGTGTAACAGTATTTATTTTGCACTGGGTCATCTGTTTGACAGATCAACAAGGTGATAAAACAGTAATGTTTCTCAAGTATGCTTGTTTGTAAGGTGATTAAAAATGTGTTTGTGGTGTGTTGGTGAGGTATATTGCCTCATCTCTCTCTCACCCAGTAGGAGGAGCCAGCGAGGTGCTCCCCAGGTTTTACCAGGTGAAGAAGAAGAAGTGTTCGTGTGTAAATTCATTCATTCTGTTTCTGGTTTTGACGCTCGAAGGATTAAAGGCAACTGCTTGCAGATCAGTTTGTTTCTCCTTCTTCACACGCTACAGTGGTGACCCCGCGTGAAATATGTCAGAGCCAAACGAGGATGTTGTTTCTTCTTCGGACCCCGCCGCCGCGACGTCTGCCCAGCTGTTGCAGCCGAACCCAGCCGACTTTGCTCCCGCAGCGAGTGTTAAGCTCCCGGAGTTCTGGCAGAGTGACCCGGTTTCGTGGTTCCAGCACATCGAGGCACTCTTTCGCCTCCGAGGCGTGAACGCAGATGAAACCAGGTACTTCTTGGTCGTGTCGGCTCTGGATATGCAGTCAACCCGCAAAGCCATGCCGCTGCTGCGCGACCCGCCACACGTGGGCAAATATGGCGCCCTCAAAGAGTTTCTGCTTCGAAGGTACACTTTGACTTCAACTGAGAGGGCTGATAAACTGCTTTCCCTGCCTGGTTTGGGTGACGGCACGGCTGTGAACATGATGGACAAAATGCTGTCGCTACTTGGTTCAGACGACGGGGGTTTCCTTTTCCCTCACATTTTCCTGCGCCAGCTTCCGTCGCAAGTGAGGGCTACTTTGGCCAATTCCCCTTGTTTATCTACCGGTGATTACCGGGGTTTGGCGGAGGAGGCGGACCGGGTCCTGCTGGCTACCAGACGGTTCGCGGTGCAGAGTACATCGGTGGAGCCTGAGCAGACGGAGATGGAGGAGCCAGCGGCGGTTTCAGCTGTTGGCGCGCAAACTCGGCGGGGGAGCTCCCTTTGTTTCTACCACCGGAGGTTCGGCAACAAGGCTAAGCGCTGCATTCCACCATGCACATGGGTGTCGGGAAACGAGGAAGCCGGCGCTCAGTAGCAGCTGTGGGCGCTGGCGAGCGAGGTGAGCTGCTCTTCGTCACAGACTCCCTGTCAGGACGTCGTTTTCTGGTTGACTCTGGTTCCCAGAAGAGTTTGGTCCACCCTGTTGGACCTGAATTAGCAGGCCGAGGCAGTGGCCCACTGCTAACTGCTGCTAACGGTTCTCCCATTGGAACTTTTGGCACTAGACGGGCAACAGTTTCTTTCCATGGTCGTGAGTTCGAGTGGGACTTTGTTGTTGCCTCAGTGACTGTTCCTATTATCGGTGCAGATTTTTTATGTGCTCATGGACTGTTAGTAGATGTTGCTAACCGCAGACTTATTGACGCTGTAACTTTTGCAACTTTCCCATGTGTGTCTGGGGTGGCTGGGCCGCTAACTCATGCTAATGTTTTAGTTTCAGGAGATGTTTTTCAAGGTTTGTTGGCAGAATTCCCCTCTTTAAAGGACAACATCCACCATGACAGTAACAATTCACCATAATAGGACAATTACTGTAATTTAATATGATGTCTATTTTCATTTTTGCATTTGGGCCAGGCGAGGGTTAAAAAAACAACAACAAAAAAAACCCCACTCCCGAATGAATCCGGAAACCTGGCCGAAGAGTGCCGAAGTGTCATGTGACTTTTGTTACATCTCCACCCAGAAGGCAGAAGGCAGGAGTGAGTTTCCATGGAGGTTTATGAGAGAGAGTGGGAGTTAAAACTGCATATTTCCTGGTGCATTTGTGTGTACATATGGACCAGCGCTCTGATTTTATTTATTATTTATTTTATAACACCGCTGCGGACCGTTGCTGCTCTCATTCATCCTGCCCAGAGGAGCGAGCCGCGCGCGTCTCTGGCTCCTCGTTCCGCTGGTCACCTTTGAAGTTCCGAATGCGTGTCAGGGCTCTGCTCCGTCCCAGCCTTGTTGCGGGGAGCACGGGGGAGCACGCGCGCAGAGCTCCGCTGCGCGGCTGCCTTTCTGTACTCCCGACCTGTCTGGTCACGGGGGGAGAGAATAAAAAGCCGATGCGGAAATGAATGAATTTGTCGCGATCAAGCGAATTAAACTAGTATGTCTACGTGGATGCTCGCTCAGAATATGATAGACATGAGTGAGCGACAGCAGGATTAATCAACAGGCAGCTTTAGGGAATATTTAAAAATGCTTCGCTTTTTCTTTTCCTCGCTCAGAGCAGCGGTCATGGAAGTTGATGAATGCTTATTATAACTCCGCCTGTAACTCCAAGGCGTCACTTTAGTGACGTGAATGCCCATGTGAATGCCCATATATGGAGAGGAGCAGATTTTTCCTGGAGCTTCTGCTAAAATCTGCTATAAATCATGAAATAACACATTTAGCGTTATTTCTCTACAATATAAATAAACGCTCCTGTATTATTTTTAAATAAACTAATAAATATTAATGGCGATGTAATTTGAAAACATGGTGGGTGTTGGACTTTAACTACACCTGCCTTTTCCTCTTCAGAAACTAAACACGGGGTCGAGCATTTCATCCCTACTATGGGACCACCCGTTTTCGCACGTGCACGCCGCCTCGACGCTGTTAAACTGGCCATCGCTAAAGAGGAGTTTGGTACCATGGAGAGGTTGGGTATTGTTAGACGCTCTAACAGCCCGTGGGCCTCCCCCCTTCACATGGTACCAAAAGCAGACGGGTCGTGGCGCCCATGTGGCGATTTTCGCCGTTTAAATAACGTGACGACGCCTGATCGCTACCCCATTCCGCACATTCAGGACTTTTCTGTTCGGTTGTCGGGTGCTTCCATTTTTTCTAAGGTGGATCTGGTGCGCGGCTACCATCAAGTCCCAGTGCAGTCCAGCGATGTACCTAAAACTGCAGTAATCACCCCCTTTGGGCTTTTTGAGTTCCTCCGCATGCCGTTTGGACTAAAGGGGGCAGCACAGACTTTTCAAAGGCTGATGGACTCCGTGTTACGTGGCCTCGATTTTGTGTTTGTCTATCTGGACGACATTTTGGTGGCCAGCTCGTCAACCGAGGAGCACCTGTTGCACCTGAAAGAAAATTTTCAGCGCTTGGATGCACATGGCTTGATCATTAATCCGGTTAAGTGCCAGTTTGGTTTACCGGTGATCGATTTTTTAGGTCATCGAATTTCCGCGCAGGGTGCAGTTCCATTGCCTGCCAAGGTACAGGCGGTGGCAGAGTTCCCACGTCCTCTGGTGGTTAAAAGTTGCAGGAGTTTTTAGGCATGGTGAACTTTTACAACAGGTTCATTCCCAATGCAGCCCATCTCCTGCAGCCTCTCTACGAGGCCCTGTGTAATAACATAGGACTTACGGGCCCACCATTAATCGTGTAATTAAACACTTACGGGCCCACCATTATGTCACTGAACACCGAGCTGTGCCAATTATATTTAAGGGATATAATACTTGTCAGCTTGCTGACCAGCACAATATTCCAGAAGAAGTTGGAGCAGACTTGATCTGACCCAAATTCATTCGCGAGTTCACCCTTTTTCCGGCTTAAATTGCTTTAAAGTGATTCGACAAATGTAATTTCACGAGAGACGTCAACTTATGTTGATCTACCAAAAAATAGACCTTTTATTGAGACAATCATAAAAGTACATTACACATTTGTATCGAGATTAGTTCTGATTTAATAACTACTTGAGACAAGAATTCAAATTAAACAAACAGACAGTTAGAGTCTAACTCCTGTTGGCACATTTACTTAACAGATTAATGGCTTATGAAAAATAAGAATAAGAGGAAGGATTAGAATGAAAGCTAAGTTTAAAGGAAGTTAATTATTTTGAAATGACAGGGTGACACTTTCCCGAACAGGTCCAGCTAGACTTCTCACCCGTTCAGCATACAATCAACGCCTCATTACCTGATGACGATATGTCTCTGGAGATAAGAGCAATGAAGTTTTGTGGACACTAACGGACTTTGTTGTCCAGTTGACGTCCAGTTGACTTCCGCGCGTGTATGGCTGACAGACGAGCAGAAGTGCGCTTTTTCCGGCAGGAACAGAGCCAGCTCCTGACTGAGTTTCAAAATAAAACTTTCCAGAAAACAAATTCTTTCAGAAAGGAGTGAGTGAGTCACAGTAAGGCTTTACTGTAACTCGGCTGAGAAACGTAGGTCTAATTGACACAATGACCACCACGTTTCCAGCTTTTTCCAGAGGAGAAAACCAGTTGTTGAGTTAGTGGTCCCTCTTTGCACTAAAGTCAAAACGGAAGTAAGACTTTATATGGAGGGCGGAGTCTGCCCACCTCCTGAATGGCTACTGGCTGGTTTAACAAAATGAAGGAGGGATTTTTCATTCCCATAGTGGAAGATCTCTGAAGGACAGTAGGAAAACTTGTTTATAGAATCGGCCAGATGGCCGCTTGTGAGCACAGAGAATATTATGGCTACTTCACAGACAACACAAAAGAAGCTGCAAGTTAAAAGTTTACCCTGAACTTGTGCCTTAGATTCAAAGCCTACTGTACTGAAAAATAAACCAGCAGAAGGGTCAAACTCATGCAAGTAACAGATCATCATTAAATGACAAAAGTATACTGTTGATCAATTCTGAATTAACACACATTAAAAGAAAGTTCTTTCTGATTGATTGGTGTCCATTAATTCAAAATAATTGTAACAAAATAGTGTCCACTTGTCTTCTTCAGAGCTCAAGAAAAGTGTAACACTCAGAGTTTCAGAGAGATGTGAAGAGGTTTAAATCCAATACGGACATGAGAGTGCTGTATCCCTACAGTCCCCCTTTTTGGAAGTCATCGCCTGTCCTTGGAGAGGAGTTCCAACACGAAAGGATACCACCGAATGTCTCTGACCTCTATGTAATCCAGCAGGTTGGAAAAAAAAAAATAATCAAAATTATACTCCCATAATATTTTTGGAAATTCCATACTGTTCGTAAGTAATCCCATTGCGGTAAGCTTTCAATCCTTTGGAAAACATAGTCTGTTAACCCACGGAAAACTGAGTCTGTGATCCCTTGGAAACAAAGTCTTATAATCCACAGCGGTATTTCCACAACGATTGGGGGTATTGATTTCATCAGCAAGAATGGATTTTAATCAGCATGTAGAGGGGATCCCTTGATTGACGCAGAGGAGGCGGCCCTTGGATGAAGGTTGAAGACCAACGTTGGAGTAGCAGGGCCCCACATCGAAGGTTGCGGGCTGGATGGCTTCCAGTCGGTGCCACCCTGGTTCAATGTGTCATGCAATTATGTGGTTTTAGGTGGGCTTATGACAGGGATTCTACATTAGGCCCTACCTATATGCACCTGGTATGTAAGCTATCATGGATTAGATCAGCTAAAATTACCAATTAAGGGGTGGATCAATGCTGTAAAAATCAGATATAGGGATCTATACCTATAGAGTTTTGGAGGGCTTCTGTAACGAAGGCCTCTTCTTTCAAACTATTCCTCCATTCATTACTTAGTTTAGGTTAAACTAAAATAGAAAAATGAAATATAGTTTGGTCTAAATGTCTGTTGTCTTTTAGACGAGCGACGTAGGATTTGGTATTCCTAATAAATTTTGAAGTCTATGGCGAGACTCATCAAAATGAATAGATCTAGAATAGAAACGATCGAATCGGTCCTACCTAAATGATTGGGAGATCAGTGTAGATTATAGTACCTTAAGTAGTATTAATCTACAATGACTCTTCAAAGATTGAGATCTTTAACAAAATGAACAGCATGTTGCCATAGTTAAATCCATTTAAGTCTTCAACTTATCACAATCAAAACCTCTTTTGGCTGGGAGTGTTCAGAAAACAAAAACAACTTCAATAACAACAAAAGTAGCAATTAAGCAACTAAAAATCAACGTTTCACTACGTCAAACTCACTCTGGTTGTCAGATTCCAACGTGTCACACACAAGAAAAACAGTTCTTAGCTTTATAACCGATGTCAACGGTTGTTAAGGTTAGTTTTTTGTTGTGGGTTTTATGCTTAGCGTTTCTAAGTTCTAGTTGAAACGGTTTCTTTTCGCAACTAGTATAGTTTAAACTGTTTAGTTTATTTACTATCTTGCGTTTGGATGACCTTATTTTCCTAAGAAGTCGGTGAGTTTGTTAGATCTTCATCGTTTGCGGAGTCATTGAACGCCTCAAAAGGTTTGATCTGATTTCGATGTACCCACTTAACAATTGGCCGTTTGCGACCTTTGCTGATTTTGATTCCGTAGACAACTGAGGACAGTTTATCTGTTATCAAATGGGGTCCCGTCCACCTGGGCATTAGTTTGCGGGCGACCCGGACTCTCCTTTCCCGGTTGCAGGGGCGAACGTATAGTACCAGACTCTGTCTCCCACTTGGAGTTCATCGTGAGAAGCCTTCTGGTCATAGTACGCCTTGCGTCCCTCAGCAGATCTTTCCAGGTTTTGCTGGGCAAAAGCAAAAGTGTCTCGGAGGTGTACATTCAAGTCTTTCATGTATTGTTGTGTGATGTAGGCTGTTGCCATGGTGGCGTCGCCCAGTTGGTACAACAGGTGTAGAGGGAGAGTCATTCGTCGACCGGTCATCATCTCTAAGGGAGAGATGCCAGTTGATGTGTGTGGAGTGGCCCTAATGGCCATGAGGACCAGAGGGAGTTTCACATCCCAGTCCTTGTGGTTCGCGGCTACGTATTTCTTTAAAATACTCTCCACCGTTCTGTTTGCTCTCTCTACTTGTCCTGAAGATTGTGGGTGGTAGCCAATATGAAAATCAGCTTTACGCAGAGCGTCTTCCACAGTTCTTTCATCACTTCACCTGTGAAGTGTGTACCTTGGTCTGAGTTCACCCTAAGGGGAAGTCCAAACCTGGAGAATACATGATTCATTAGCAAAATAGCAGTTGTTTGTGCTGTGTCGTTAGGAGCTGGTAGGTATTCTACCCATTTGGTAAATGCACAGGTTACCGTGAGAAAATATTTGTTTCCTCTAGAGCTCTTAGTGAGTGGTCCCACCCAGTCAAACTGGATGTCAGACCATGGAAATGAAATGCCTCTGCTTTGCAGTGGTGCTCTGTGGAGTGGTCTGGTTGGCTGAAACTGGGCGCAAACCAGACACCCTTCAATGTAGTCTTTTACATCCTTTTTCATACCAGGCCAATAGGCAATTTGTTTCAATGCCGTCAGCGTGGCTTTATCTCCTTTGTGTCCTACGGACGGGAGATCATGGGCATGAACTAACATCACCCCCCTGTGGCCATGGGGAACCACAAACACTGGTGAGGACGTCGGTCCATGGGCAAAAGTTAGGATGCCTTTGATCAGTTTCAGCTGCATGCGCAGATGATAGAGTACTCTGAGGATCTGGATCAGAATCCAGCTCGTCTTTGGACAGAGTATTAATGTCAGGGTTAGTCAGGTACAGCATCATGGCCTTGATAGCAGGGTCCAACTTCTGCAGTTGGATAATGTCTGTGTCAGTCAGTGCAGGTCGTACAGAGACTGCGTTGTCAGCAGGTCTGGCTGCGGCCTGTGCACGTGTGACCGCCAGAACCTCAACAGTAGGTTGTATTGGCAGAGTCTTGATTAACCAGGAGGGGTCAAAAGACCATAGCTGACCTCCGTTGGCTCCTTCCTTGGCTAAAGAATCTGCAATGTCATTGTAGTACTTGTCATCGCCTGAGACTCTTGAATGTCCTGGAACCTTTTTCCAGTGGATCTGTATGTCGTGTGATGTCACCAAGTGATCACACGCCATGAAAAGCTCTTTGTGTTTGACCGCCTTCCTGTCGCTTGTGAGAAAACCGTTCTGTTTCCACACAGCGAGATGACAGGCGAAACTCAACCGAGCATAGTTAGAGTCAGTACAGATGACTGGTGTCTTGATGGAACGTTCTACAACCAACAGGAGAGCCATTAGGACACCTGCAATCTCAGCGTACTGAGAAGTCTGAGAGCCTAAGCTGTAGCTGAAAGTGCTCTGTTGAAGGTCATGGAGGAGGACCCCTCCAACACCCGCCCTGCAGATATTGTTGTTGTGGAATGCAGATCCATCCACGTACAATGATGTCATACCTTTACAGATATTATCAAAGAAGTGGTGATTCGGATCCTCCGTCACTAAGGGTCTTTCCACAGCTGGCGGCTGGGTGGCTGGCACATCTTATGTGCATTCCTGGCATATTGCCAAGATATCCCTGCGCTCAAGAAAGCCGACTGACACAGTGGTTTGGACCCCGGACCGGATCACTGCTTTTGATGGTGCAAAGTCCGCGTTAGCTAGCGCAACACTCCTAGCCCATCCAGATTCAGAGGCCCTGATTGCGCTGACAACTGATGCTTCAGATATAGCTATGGGGCCGTTGTAGAGCAACGCGTTGGTGATACATGGCAGCCGTTGGCATTTTTCAGCCAAAAATTGCGGGACTGCGAGCGCAAGTACAGCGTTTTTGACCGCGAGTTGTTGGCGCTGTTCTTAGCTACACAGCATTTTCGTTTTTTGCTGGAGGGTCGTTCGTTTACGGCTTATGTGGACCACAAACCACTCACGTTTGCAATGTCTAAAGTTTCGGAGCCCTGGTCAGCACGTCAGCAACGGCACTTGGCGGCCATTTCAGAGTTTACAACGGACGTCCGCCATGTGGCTGGAAAATCCAACTCAGTGGCAGACTGTCTGTCACGGGTGCTCGTTTGTCCTGTGCTCCTCGGGGTAGATTTTTCTGCCATGGCCGCTGACCAACCGGGAGACGCTGATATAACTGCCCTTCGTGCCGGCGTTTCAGGGCTTAAGCTAGAGGAGGTCAAATTGGGAGAGGGCGGTCCTTTGATCCTGTGTGACGTTTCCACAGGCCGGACACGCCCAGTGGTTCCATCAGGTTGGCGCCGCCGCATTTTTGACTCTGTTCACTCTCTCTCGCACCCAGGTGTGCGCGCGTCTGTGAAACTAGTCAGCGCACGTTTTGTGTGGCCTGGTTTACGCAGAGAGGTGAGGAGTTGGGCAGCGGCTTGCGTGGCTTGTCAGCGTGCCAAGGTGCACCGGCACACTAAGGCACCACTGGAACCATTTCCCATTCCAGCCAAGCGTTTTGACCACGTGCATGTGGACTTAGTTGGTCCCCTGCCCCCATCACGGGGTTTCACACACCTGCTTACAGTGGTCGACCGCACAACCAGGTGGCCGGAGGTCGTTCCTCTTTCTTCCACAACTACCTCCGACGTGGCTGGTGCGTTCCTCTCCACTTGGGTTGCCCGTTTTGGTGTGCCCTCGGACATCACTTCAGACAGAGGTCCCCAGTTTATTTCAGGGCTCTGGTCCGAGATGGCGCGCTCCTTGGGGGTGCAGGTGCATCGCACTACCGCCTACCACCCTCAGGCTAACGGGTTGGTTGAACGTTTCCATCGGTCTCTTAAGGCGGCGTTACGTGCTGCGCTAACAGACGTTGGCTGGGTGGAGCGTTTGCCGTGGGTGCTGCTTGGGTTGCGATCAGCTCCTAAGGAGGACCTCAACGCTTCATCAGCCGAGTTGGTTTTTGGTCAGCCTTTACGAATCCCAGGGGAGTTTTTGTTAGACGCTGCCGCTCCACGGTTCCCCGAAGCGGTGGACCCCTATTCGCAGAGTAGTCTTTTGGTTCCGGGTCCTGTGCACCATTGTTTCCCGCAGGCGTTTGTGCCCACAGCACTCCAGTCTGCCCGTTTTGTTTTTGTGCGACGTGACGCCCACCGTTCGCCCCTCCAGCCTCCGTATGACGGGCCGTTTCGGGTGCTCGAAAGGGGCGCGAAAAGTTTTGTTTTAGACATGGGTGGGCGTAGAGAGCTGGTTACAGTGGACCGCCTGAAGCCAGCCTATGTGTTGGCTGATGAAGAGGTGTTGCCGGCTCAGGTTCCTAGACGCGGCCGCCCTCCTGCTCGACCCCATCTTCCGTTTTCTCCCCCCAACTGTGTTCCTCCACCTGTGGCACAAAATGTTGTTCCTGCACGGGTGCCAGCTGTTTCTCCGCCCCCGAGTCGACGCAGTCGGTTCGGCAGGTTGATTAGGCCCCCTGTGAGAGACTGATATGTTTTGTATTTGCCCTTCTGGGTGTTCGGGGGGGGGGGGCTGTGTGGTGTGTTGGTGAGGTGTATTGCCTCATCAAAAAAGGCGTTCAATACAGAACAACTGGACTTTATTTGTAGCAACAAGACGTTTCGCTCATCATCCGATAAGCTTTCTCAATTCTATGAGGAGACTGTGAGAGGGAGAGAGAAGTTAGAGGGAGAGAGAAGTCCCTCCCACAGTCTCCTCATAGAATTGAGAAAGCTTATCGGATGATGAGCGAAACGTCTTGTTGCTACAAATAAAGTCCAGTTGTTCTGTATTGAACGCCTTTTTTGATTTTATCATGTCCTGGACGACTGAGAATCTTCACCAGCATATATTGCCTCATCTCTCTCTCACCCAGTAGGAGGAGCCAGCGAGGTGCTCCCCAGGTTTTACCAGGTGAAGAAGAAGAAGTGTTCGTGTGAAATTTAATTTATTCTGTTTCTGGTTTTGACGCTCGAAGGATTAATAATAATAATAATAATAATGTATTTTCCTGTCATCTGCGTATGTTTCCCATACACAGACGAAATTCGTCTCTGCATTTAACCCAACCACCTACCAGGTGGTGCAGTGAACAGCCCGAAAGCGCCCGGAGGCAACTGCTTGCAGATCAGTTTGTTTCTCCTTCTTCACACGCTACATGTTGTTCTTTTTTAGCTCCATGAGGCGTTCCGCATCCAGGGAATCTCTGAGCCGTGCTTCACAGACATCAAGCTTCATTGGAGACATGTTGACATGTCACTTTGGAGGTGACATGAGAGCTGATTCACCAGGTATTCATGTTTTA
The DNA here is from genome assembly GCA_038048925.1 of Garcialebias charrua. NCBI lineage: Eukaryota > Metazoa > Chordata > Actinopteri > Cyprinodontiformes > Rivulidae > Garcialebias > Garcialebias charrua. The sequence continues at coordinate 24,042 of JBBPBX010003511.1, forward strand.
TTTATTATTATTTATTACTTTTGTAGCCCACCTTTACCCTCTGTCTGCAGGTATTAATATTATTATTTAATTATTATGTTTTATTTATTTATTTATTATTTTATTTATTACTTTTATTATGGCGGACATTATATATAAAAAAAGTTTTAAAAAAGTCTATGCAACATTAATTCTTGTTTATTTGTACATTGATACCTGTCCCAACATTTTGGGGATGTGTTGACACTGTGAAATTTTGAATCAACTCTTTTCTCCATTAAAATGTTACATTTACTCAGATTAAACTTTTGATCTTTCCTCTGTTCAGGACTGCAAATATCCAGGGTCGGGATGGAGTGAGTGGGAAGTCCACTGCTGCAACGTGTCCCTGGTTTGTCCTCATGCATGAGGCGAAAAAACAAATAAAATACAGGGAACCCTCGACTTACGAACGAGTTCTGGACCTAAGGACCGTTCGTATGTCGAAAAAAAACGTAAGTCGAATCATATAGTAAAAAAAATATATATATATATATATATATTTTATAAATGAATACATGTACAGTACTGTACGGTCACCAAGCACTTAGCCTATCCTAACACAGTTTTTAAAGATGAAGGAATGAGTTGAATTGTCTCCCTTTCACATAAAGGGAGCTAGCTCCCTTTATGTGAATGGTGCCTGATAGGGAGGAGGGAGACAATTCAACTCATTCCTTCATCTTTAAAAACTGTGTTAGGATAATGAAGTGAACTCGAATGCGGCTTGAACGCAGTGTGAATGCAAGCGGACTGGAGACCGCTCCAAAGGCAGGAAGTGGACTACAGCACAGAAAACAAATACGCATTTCTCTTACTTCAAACAGAGCCATCTCAGCTGCCTTGTGTGAAAAATGACATTCTTCATGGTCTTCTGCCTCATCTTCCGCTCATGCTGAGTCCACTGTTGAAAAATTACAAAACAGAAATCCTAAAACTACTAAAATTTGACACCACTCCGTTTTTGTTTTTACTTCCAGAAGAAGAAGAGGAAGTGTCTTCTTCAGAGGTTTTTGTGTTGTTTCCTTCAGTAGTTCTTGGTGCAGCACCACCACAGGCGAGAGGGGGAACAAGTTGGCTCGACTGACTCAGTGCAGTGTGAATGTGAACCACACCAGCTGAAAATGTAAACAAATGTTCCGCTTTTGGTCCCCAATAAAACTGAGTCTACCGGACTCTCAGGTATGAAAATGACCTAAAAAGCCCTGTTTACATGACGTTAAACATTCAGCCGTTTATTTACACAACAGCACTTGTTCTCTCTGAAACCGAAAGTTTCTGAATCTAGGAATGTTTTCACACCTGATAGCAGTAGACTTTGTTCAATTGAGGACCAAAATTCGGAACATTTGTGTACATTTTTAGCTGGTGTGGTACACATTCACACTGCACTGTCAACTGAGCCAAGCTGTTTCCCACCAAGAACTACTGAAGGAAACAACACAAAAACCTCTGAAGAAGACACTTCTTCTTCCTCTTCTTCTGGAAATAAACAGAAAAACAGAGTGGCATCAAATTTTTGCCTTTTTAGGATTTCTGTTTTTTTCTGTGGCAAATGTGCCAAACAAACATTTTTCAACAATGGACTCAGCATGAGCAGAAGACCAAGGCGAATGTTGTTTTTCACAGAAGGTGGTTGAGACAGCTCCATATGAGGTATGAGAAATGCATGTTTGTTTGCCCTGCGCTGTTGTCCACTTCCTGCTTTTGGAGCGGTCTCTGGTCCCTTGCATTCACAATGCATTCGAACCACGCCAGAGTTCACTTCAACCGAACCAATACCTAGGTATTTAGGCTAACCAGAGTTCGCTTTTCTGATCCGAATCAGAGTCCGGTGGAACACACCTCCCCAAATTAACCGGACTTTCTAGGCAAACGGTCCAGAGTTTGATTAAAGCGGACTAAACAGGGCTGGTGTGCACCTTATGTATCAGAGTGGAGATTTTCGGGGGAACCCCCCACGAAGGTGTGAAATGTTCCACAAGTGTGAAGTGGCACGTGCACACTACAGGCGGCTGCAGTCCAACGTTTTTCAGCACTAACAACAATTATAATAAATGGCAGAGAGCACAGTGTTTTTGTGCATAGTCACCCGTTTTCAGCATGTAGGAGCAAAACTAATAAAATCCAGGCTCGAAAGAGACATTAGCTTATTGACCTGTTTAGACTACCGGTAACTGTCATGCAGACGTTGCATGCACAATGAATGCAGCTGAGCCCTGTATCAAGGTTGCCGATAAATTTAAAATGCTTACCCCCTCCTTTTCTGTGCATGTTCAACAAACACAACAGCTCATCTTAGGATATTTTTACTTAGCTTCAGTTTACTGCATTTCATAGAGATGCATCTCATATAATGTATGAATATAATATATGTATATTATTGTCCACTGTTGTCATCATTCTTTGTTGAAAACAGGTCTCTCTTGTAAATGAGTCCTCGAGGCTCAATGAGATTAACCTGCCTAAATAAAGGTTTAATGAAAATAACATTTATTACATTTATTGCATACTGCCGAGACGGGGCAGGAAGCTGGTAGTTGACGCCTCAATGGACAGGCGCCCCTAGAGGCTGGCTGTGGGACAGTTTTTCGTCCAGCTCTTCCATTGAAACCAGTGGGACTTTTTTTTCAAACTATGATTTCTGTTGATTTGTTTAGTTATGACCTGATTGTTGGTGAGTCGTGTTTGTGTGTAAACTAGACTTTCATATCAGTGATACAGCCAAAGATTCAAACTGTGCGTACTCTGTCTCCAAAAGTTCAACAGGGCAGGTACAGCCGAACATTTTGTGTGAGGATGGTGCCCTCTTGTGGTCATCCTGCACCTGCACTCCCTGGTGTCAGAGTCAGAGAGTCTTTATTGTCATTTCATTTGCACCGCATGTGGTACATGTGATGAAATGAGATTATGTACGCAGGGTCCCAGTTACATCCAACAACAAAATGTGAGAGAAAAACAGTAATAACATCTAGGATATGAACTAAGAAAAACATCCAACTAGAAATACACTAAGCCCTAGAGTAATAGAAAAACGTCATTACAAACAGCAGCACGAACATGAGTCTTTATGAGCAGATGGTCACAGATGAACACAGCAACAAGAAAACAGATCAGCAACAGCATGATGTGATATTTCACAGTGATTATTCTTATTATTTATTTATTCATGATTCTAACAGCCTCAGGGTAGAAGCTGTTCCTCAGTCTAGTGGTTCTACATTTGATGCTCCTCAACCTCCGTCCTGAGGGGAGTGGGGCAAAGAGTGTGTGTGCTGGGTGAGTGGGGTCTTTCATGATGCAGGTGGCTTTTTTCCTGCATCTCGAAGTGTAAATGTCTGTGATGGTGGGGAGACTGACTCCAACAGACTTCTGTGCAGCCTTCACCACTCTCTGCAGAGCTTTTCTTTCTGCAGCTGTGCAGCCTCCATGCCACACATTGATGCTGGAGCACAGGATGCTCTCCACTGCACACCTGTAGAAGGAGGTGAGGACTGGGCTACTCAGACCAGCTCGTCTCAGCCGTCTGAGGAAGTAGAGTCTCTGATGACCTTTCTTGATCAGGCTGGTGGTGTTGTTGGTCCAGCTGAGATTATCATTCAAGTGTACCCCCAAGTACTTGTAGCTGGAGACCACTTCCACCACTGATCCACCTATGTTCAGTGGGGTGTGGGTTTGTTTGTTCCTTCTGAAGTCCACAATCATCTCCTTTGTCTTCTTCACATTCATGTGAAGGTTATTCTCTTTGCACCAGCTCTCCAGGTGTTCCACCTCCTGCCTGTAGCTGGACTCATCATTGTTTGTGATGCATCCCACCACCGCTGTGTCATCTGCAAACTTTACAATATGACAACCTGGTTGGGTAGCTGCACAATCATATGTGAGCAGAGTGAACAGAAGGGGGCTCAACACACATCCTTGAGGAGAGCCAGTGCTGAGGGCAATGGTGGAGGAGGAGAAGTTGTGGATCCTCACTGACTGTGGTCTGTTTGTTAAAAAGTCTAGTACCCAGTTACAAACGGAGGGGCTTAGTCCAAGTGTGGATAGTTTGTCCATCAGAGTTTGGGGGATCATGGTGTTGAAGGCAGATGTGAAGTCCACAAAGAGCATACGGACGTATGAGTCCTTCTGATCCAGGTGGGTGAGAGCAGTGTGGACCACGGACGAGATGGCGTCCTCTGTTGATCGGTTCTCACGGTAAGCATACTGATGAGGGTCCTCGTTGATGTTGACGGTTGTTTTGATGTGGGTCATGACCAGTTTTTCGAAGCATTTTGCAACTATCGGGGTGAGGGCCACCGGCCGATAGTCGTTCAGACCAGTCACTGTGGAGCTTTTTGGGACTGGGATGATGGTGGCGGTCTTCAGGCAGGTGGGGACTGTCTCCAGAGCAAGTGAGGTGTTGAAGATGTCAGCCAGCACCTCACAGAGCTGGTCCGCACATTCCTTCAGAACTTTCCCGGGGATGTTGTCCGGTCCAGTTGCTTTATGAGGGTTGATCCTTCTGAGACTACTCCTCACTTCTGTTGTGGTCACGCTGAGATGCTCTTCCTCTAATGATGAGGTGAGTCTGGTGCTGGGTGGTCTATTTGGGCCTTCAAACCGTGCATAAAACTTGTTGAGGGCATTCGGCAGAGATGGGTCTTTGGGGCACTGTTTGCTCCTGCTTTTATAGTCAGTTATGCATTTGATGCCCTTCCACATGCTCCGTGGGTCTTGTGAGGTGAACTGTCCCTCGATCCTCTGTGCATATGTGGCTTATGCTATGCCCTCTTAATGCCAGCAACCAGCTCTTTCCTGGTCTTCCTCAGTTCCTCTGAGTCTCCAGACTTGAAGGCAGTGTTCCTGGCTGCCAGCAGGGTGCGAACCTCTTTGTTTAACCAGGGTTTTGTGTTGGGGTAAGATTTAACATATTTTTTTATGGATACATTTTCAGAGCATGTGCTAATATAACCCAGAACTGAGGAAGCATAAAGTTCCAGATCCACAGAGCTTCCATCAGTAGCTGCCTCCCTGAAGACAGACCAATCAGTTTTTTCAAAGTAGTCTCTCAGCATGGGGGAGCTATCCTGGAGCCAAATTTTTACTTCCTTTTGTTCTGGTTTACAACGTCTTAGTGGGGGGAGTTGTGCTGGGACCAAGAAGAGTGATAAATGGTCAGAACCCCCGAGCGGTGGGCGTGGCTTCGCTGTGTATGCGCCTACATTTGTGTAGACGTGATCGAGGGTGTTACTCCATCGTGTTGCTATGGATACGTGTTGTTTGAAGGTTGGGAGAGAGTCTTTTAAATTCACGTGATTGAAGTCACCTAGAACAATGCAGAGCCCCTCTGGGTATTTACACTGCAGCGAGCTGAGTAAGTCATGAATTTCTTCAAGGGCGACTTTAGCATTAGCATCTGGGGCAATGTAGATAACAGTGATAAGGATCACTGAATAGTCGCGGGGTAGATAATGAGGACGGCACCTCACTGTGATCAGCTCCACAGCAGCTGTGCAAAGGGTTCTGATAACAGCACAGTTTCTACACCAATCCGTACTCACGTACACACAGACCCCGCCACCTCGTGTTTTTCTCGTAGTCTCTGTTCAGCGGTCCGCTCTGAAAAAGAGTCTGTCATCCAATTCATACACAGAGTCTGGTGATTCCTTAGAAATCCACGTTTCCGTGAGGCAAAGCAAAGAGCACCTCTTCATTTCCTCCGACGTTGTCACTCTCAGACGAAGCAAATCCATTTTGTTGTCCAGCGAGCAGACGTTAGCCAGAAAAAGAGCCGGCATCGGGAGTCTCCCGGTTTTAGCATCCGCCTTCAGTCTAACCATAATCCCCGCCCGGCAGCCTCGCTTCTGACGCCGGGAGCAACACTTCCTTTTCTTTTTGCCAGAGCGTGAGCCGGAGCACCTCCGCTGCTGCTTCCAGGTGGAAGACTTCAAGAGCCACATCCTGCCAAGCGTAGATTTGAGTTCGTTGCTGATTTCAGCTGTTTCCTGTGGCAAATTCGCTCCAATTCTCAACAGTTCAGTTCGGCTATAATTCACCCGCATAAAACGTGCATAGTCAGGTACAGAATCACTATTAAAACTACTAAAAGCTAGGGATGAACTGAGAGCCCATGAAGCTGTTGCCGGTCGGAGCGCGGCCATCTTGAAGAAGTCCCATCTTAGTACAGGTAGTCCCCGACTTACGAGCGAGTTCCGTCCCTAGGGGGCGCTCGTATGTCAAAAATTCGTAAGTAGGATCACATAGTAAAAAAAAAAAATATATATATATATATATATATTTTTTAGAAATGAATACATGTACAGTACTGTACAGTCATCAAGCACTTAGCCCATCCTAACAGTTTTTAAAGATGAAGGAGTGAGTTTAATTGTCTCCCTTTCACATAAAGGGAGCTAGCTCCCTTTATGGGAATGGAGCCTGCATGGAGGAGGGAGACAATTCCACTCACTCCTTCATCTTGTAGGGATACAGCACTCTCATGTCCGTATGGAATATGGGCCTCTCCGCATCTCTCTGAAACTCTCAGTGTTACACTTTCTTGGACATCTCAAGGACACAAGTGGACACTACTTTTTGTTAGAATTATGTTGAATTAATGGACACCAATTAATCAGATTGAACTTTCTCTTTAATGTGTGTTAATTCAGAATTGATCAACAGTATATTTTTGTCATTTAATGATGATTTTACTAAGCTGGTATATTTTAAATATGCCAAAGTTAAGAGAACATCTCAGAATGATCTTGCTTTAAACTGTCTGCTCTCTGCAGAATAAGTGTCTAAAGTTGAATGAACAATCCGTTCTATTTGTTTGAACTGTTTTGGAACGAAAGAAAAGTTCTAGACATAACTTAATCTTCGGTCTCCCGTCCGTTCTAAAAACAATTCATCTGTGCTCAAACAGAGAGTGCTCTGTTTTCACACCTGCAGGTTTTGTTTTGTCTCCGTGCTGGGACTCAGTTCTCGGGGAGAAGCTGAGCTGATGAGTTCTCGGGGAGAAGGGAAGATGCACGGACGTTTTCCTCCAAGCTGATGTACGTCCCGGCCATGCACCAAGGGCCCACGTCTTCAGCAAAGGTTCAAACAGCACGTCAGCTGTGAACCCCTTCGAGTGTCACAGCTCCAAGCGGTGACACTCTTTCTGGAAGTTATCTTGAAACAAAACCAGAGCTGGGCATTACTCTGGGAGGCCGACGCAGACGGTCTCGAGACCGTGGCAAGATGAACGTGGGTCGCCTGTAAAACGCAGCAGCATGCGCGTCTGGCTTGACTAATTTACCGGAGTCGAGACAGGATCATCTTCACGAAGGTAAAAGTCGTTTCATCACGGTACGGACGTCCAGCCGAAACCGAGCAGAGGGTGCTATCTCTGGTTAAACATCTCAAGATAAGATTCAACCATTTCCTTTCAATCTTTTATCTTTCCTCCTTAAACTCCTCCTTATGTTTATTTTCATCATGGTAAACTTTAAGTAATGTGCCAACAGAAAGGTCCAACTGTCTGTTTGTTTTTAATTTGAATTCTTGTCATAGTAGTTAGAATCAGAGCTAATATCGATACCAATGTTTAATGTAATTTTGTGATAGTTTCAATAAAAGGTCTATTTTCTGGTAGACCAACATAAATTGAAGTCTAAGTGTGAAATTACATTTCTGGCTAATCACATCGTTAGATTTGTTGATTTAATCTGAAAAAGTTGAGACCCCGTTTAACTGATGGTAAGTTTGAAACAGTCTAAAACCTGCTCAAATCTATCATCTAATCTATAGGTAAGTCAGTAAACTGACCTCGTTTGTGTTTAATTACACAAACGGCCTATAGATTCCTTTACATATTGGTGGCCGCGTACGGTCTGCTGAAAGATTAAATTATTAAGTTGTTTTGTGTAGCTTATTGTTGCGGTGTTGTTGGCATAGTTTGCATCCTGTTGTGGACTTATGGAATAGTTTTGGCTGGTGAGTGTCTCAGAGATTGCTAATCGTGGCATTGTCTGGTGCGTTTTTCCGTTAGAATTATTCTTTCTTTCACTTTTGAACGTATGCTTGAAGCGGATGAGTGATAAATGTTGTGTCTGTGTTTGTGAGACGTTCATAACGTGTCGCGAGGCTGCATGCATTTTTCTTCGTTGTGACCGCCGTGTCACGGCTCTGCTTCATGTTTTTATTTTCTGCGGTTTGCTGTTGAAGGTCTGTTTCACACATATGCTGCTCCATTAAGTGCCTTTTTCTGTTACAACGTGTGTTGCCGAGGTTCGGGTGAAACCCACTCCGCTTTTGGACCGGACTTGATCCGGTTCCGTTTGACGTAAAGTCCGTTGTTGTACACAGTTAGCGTGCTGCCTTCTTTGGAAGGCGTGGGAGTTAGCCTGGTTGTGTTTTAGCTCATTGACGGTATTTTCTGCGGTGTAAAAATACGTTTATTTTGTGAAAGAGTGTCTAGAACCTTGGGTCGAGCTAATGCTAAAAGCGGTACCGAGACAAGATGGCTGCTTAAAGCGCTGTGATTGGTCCATTGTGTGTTGTGTTCAAGAACGTTGGTTTCTGTAGACTGCTGGTTGTCAGATTCATTTATGTACACATTTCTGAAGGTTTATTTGTGTTGTTTGAGTTCTATGCACGTGATATCGTCGAAGACTGCTTTACCGCGGTGTTTTGCGATATTTATGACTGTTTTAGAACGTTAAAAAGTCCGTTCCTCGCTAGAGTTCAAAAGACCGCAGGTCCGTGAACGCACCGCTCGAACGGCACGTCGCACGTGAGTGGCGTACGGTTAAGAAGACTCCATTTCCCATGAACACTTGGGTTTTAGAACTACAGTTCTGTCTTCGCTGTGATTGGTCGATTACGCTGTAAGTGTTGACGCTAAAGGGGGGTGAGGACTCCTCACTGAGGAGATCACTCCTCGTCAACTTTCACAAGCTGTTGTCCCAGACAAGTTTCCATGCTTGTTTGTCCATTACTGTCATTGAAAAGACTGTTTAATCGCGGTGTTTTTGAGACTTTAGTGAATGTGAGAGTCAGTTGGTCTAAGACTACCGATCGCCATGTGACCAGGTCACGTGACACCGGGAGCTACAACTGCTGTATGGACCGACCTTATTTCTTTTAAACGAAGTTTAAAAAGTTTCACAGTTCAACCGATTTTGCTCACATGATTTCGTTTTTGTGAGCCTGGGTTCTAGAGCTTATCACGTTACGCTTTAGATCTGTCTGATTGATGCTTTTCATCCGTTGTTGGATGTCTGTGTGGGCTGAAAGCTGCAGCTTCGCTCACTGGTGATAACAGCGCCTCTATAGCGGTCAGATAGAGAAATTACAGTCGCTGTGATAAACTCACTTCCAGCGCTGTGCCCCTGCTGGTTACTTTAGAAGACGCAGTCTTCCTGTAATTTGTACATGTTGAATGTTCCTGTTTTACACGGGAAACATTTTGAGAATATTGTACACACAGCACCCTTTCATTTGATTTTCACATATAATCAAATGTTGATGGCAGAACAGTTACACAGATTTAATACAGACATGTCTGCTTTTTGATAAAACTTGACACTTTTATCTTAGATTCTGTGCAAAACTAACTGTCTGTCACATTTTATTTTAGACTGCAAGTTTAAAATAACACATGAGGCACCTTTTGTCTTGATTTTCACAAAAATCACACAAAGACAGCTTCCTTTAATTTGATTTTCGCAGAAAATCACATGTTTATGGCAGAACAGTTACACAGAATTCAGACAGACATGTCTGCTTTTTGATAAAACTTGACAATTTTATCTTAAATTCTGTGCAGAACAAGCTGTACTTGGATGTTTTCTGAGCAGCTCATGCAATTTGCATGTTTGCACGCTGCAAAATAAGACCCACTTTACTCGATTTTTCACAGAAAATCAGTACAATGATGGACAGTTCAACAAGTTCATCAACAACAGGGGGGCCTGCTTCATCATTTGATAGGTACTTAGCTGCAAAGCACGTCCTTCAAGAATCAGGTGAACATCCCCTGGTGTTTTACGACAGGCTACTCTCTGCTTACACCAAGGACATAACTATACCTGGAATAGAGGAAGATGCGGAGTTTAAAAATCGTTTCACTTTGAATCTGATACCTTTCATAATGAAATGTGTTCGCTTCCATACTAATTGCAAATTGAGTACCATGGCAGAAATTAAACAATGTGCTGTGGAATTTTTTGACATGCTCGAACAGCGAAAAACACCTTCAGTGGTGTGCCCAGGTCAAAAGGTCACATCCCACTCGCAGGAAGTAGAAGAGGTTCCCTCTCCTTCAAAGTGCGAGAGGTCACAGGTTTTTCTTAATAACAAACAACAGCATGGTGCTACGAGTTGTAAAGGTGACTCTGATCGGTTCACGGGGAGTTCTGAACCCCCTGCCCCTCAGGTTGAAAACCTTGAGATGAGCAGAGTACCACACAAGGTAGGTGTTCGCCCTCCAGATGAACCCAGATGGTCCGGATCGAACCAAAAGAGTTCTCTCATGGATCTCACAGTAGGTGAACTTCGAGAGAAGTTGATGTCTGGGAGCCGTGACCCTTTGAAAAATGGTCTGTCCCGACATGTGCCCCCGAGAAGCGGCCCTCCTGCCCCTGCCCCTCGAGCTGCACAGCTCGAGACATGCAATGAGTCACACATGCTCCAGATTATGGAAGCGGCGCCTCCGCGCGTGGACGTGACTGAGATTGTGAGTTGTTTGTCGAATGATTTGATTGTTACAGTGGTTGACCAAGCTGACACAACGTGTGACGTTGTCCTTGATGATAACACAAACAACGTTGTTCAACCTGACGAAGCGACGCACAGCACTGCCTTTTGCAACAACTCAGTGCACACAGTTGACAACAACAACGTCAACACTGACATAAACGCTGACGGCAAACAAATTGCTGATGATCAGCGTCCTGAAAGTCCAGATGCTGACAGCAAACAAATTGCTGAAAATCCGCATCCTGAAGGTCATGAGGCAGACAGCCATCATGATGCTGACAGCGATGATGATTACACAGACAGAGTCACACGTACACAGAAACGTGTGAAAAAACCTGATCGGTTTCTGTGTAACTTTATAAGAAGGGGGATAGCTAAAAGAGCTTACCTGCCACTCACATTGGAAGGGGTCCTCGCGCAAGAAGCGCTCCTGGTTAGCGGCTCAGACGTGTCTACCATGTCAGCCGAACTGTTTGAGGAGCTAAGGACCGCCGCTAACGATGTTGACAGGCAAATACCCTTTGTGAAATACACTTATGGTGAGCAACAGGGCCTCGCAAAGACGAGAACAACCCTAATAGCCATGGTTCACATGCAGATTGGCGAGATGTCACTATACCACCCGGTATATGTGTCTGAACTTGACTCACTCCGGGCTCCATTTGTGGTTGGCCAAGATTTTATAAATCGCTTTGAAGCGATTATAAATTATGGCAATCAGACGATGTGGGCCACAGTGAGCAGTCCACTGCCATTCGTGGTACCTCACCAAGGTCAGGACACTGACTGTCTAACAGCAGGTACCGCTGAGGTCACAAGGGATTCCCCAACCGAGACCACAAGCCCGGTAAGTGAACCTTCATATACAGGTGAGACAGAGGAGACTCAACAATTGGACCAGACTCTGGCCCATCACGAGGACCTCCTCTGCGAGCTGACACCTTCAGCACTCACTGAGCCCTACCTACCACCGGTGGAAGAAGGTGTGGAGATCCAAGGGTCCCACACCGATGACGCTGTACTGTCCTATGGGACAGGTAATTCGGCAAACAACCAAGCTTTCAGTGAAGTCTTGGTTCAAGGACATCTGAGCCCACAAGGTGACAGTCTACTACACGCTGACAGTCACTTGGACTTCATTGTTACAGATTTTGAGGACCCCTCCTCAAACAAAAGGGGGGCAAACTCACACTTCCTACCACAGGTAGAGGACGGTGTAGAGATCCAAGGATCACACACCGAGAACGCTGTGCTGTCCTCTGGGACAGGTAATTCAGTTATCATCCAAGCTTTCAATGAAACCTTGGTTCAAGAGCATTTGAATCTAGAACTACTCAGAGATGACATAGTTCTTACAGACTCAAAGAGCACCTCTTCATTCATGAAGTGGGAAGACATACATCACAACGACAGAGACACGCCTGCGACGGCGCCGACAGTTGTGACACACCTGCATTACGCAGAAAGAGGTAAACGTACAGAGATACGTTGGCCGAAACCTGTAAGGTTCCTGTACAAGGTTCCCAATAAACTGCGCGAACAGCTTAAACTAAACAATGGCATCCTAACTCGTGCCCATGGACGGACGTCCACACCCGTGTGCATGGTCCCTCATGACCACAGGGGGGTGATGTTAGGTCATGCCCATGTCAAGGACAAAGATTTCAATAACCCCACAAACGACAAAGAGCTCGCAAACTCACAGACTTCATGGGAAAATAAGGTCATCCAAGCACAGGATAGTAAATAAACTAAACAGTTTAAACTATTCTAGTTGCGAAAAGAAACCGTTCCAACTAGAACTTAGAAACGCTAAGCATAAAACCCACAACAAAAACTAACCTTAACAACCGTTTAAATCTGCAGGATTTAATTGACATCGGTTATAAAGCTAAGAACTGTTTTTCTTGTGTGTGACACGTTGGAATCTGACGACCAGAGTGAGTTTGTTGTAGTGAAACGTTGTTTTTAGTTGCTTGATTGCTACTTTTGTTGTTATTGACGTTGTTATTGTTTTCTGAACACTCCCAGCCAATAGAGGTTTTGATTGTTGATAAGTTGAAGACTTAAATGGATTTTAACTATGCCAACATGCTGTTCATTTTGTTAAAGATCTCAATCTTTGAAAAGTCATTGTAGATTAATACTACTTAAGGTACTATAATCTACACTGATCTCCCAATCATTTAGATAGAACCGATTCGATCGTTTCTATTCTAGATCTATTCATTTTGATGAGTCTCGCCATAGACTTCAAAATTTATAGGGAATACCAAATCTTGCGTCGTTCGTCTAAAAGACAACAGACATTTAGACCAAACTAGTTTCATTTTTTATTTTAGTTTAACCTAAACTAAATAATGAATGGAGGAATAGTTTGAATGAAGAGGCCTTCGTTACAGAAGCCCTCCACATTTCTATAGGTATAGATCCCTATTTCTGATTTTTACAGCATTGATCCACCCCTTAATTGGTAATTGTAGCTGATCTAATCCATGATAGCTTACATACCAGGTGCATATAGGTAAGGCCTAATGTAGAATCCCAATCATAAGCCCACCTAAAACCACATAATTGCATGACACATTGAACCAGGGTGGCACCGACTGGAAGCCATCCAGCCTGCAACCTTCGATGTGGGGACCTGCTGATCCAACGTTGGTCTTCAACCTTCATCCAAGGCCCGCCTCCTCTGCTTCAATCGAGGGATCCCCTCTACATGCTGATTAAAAACCATTCTTGCTGATGAAATCAATAACCCCCATCGTTGTGGATTTACCGTTGTGGATTATAAGACTTTGTTTTCCAAGGGATCACAGACTCAGTTCTCCATGGGTTAACAGACTATGTTTTCCAAAGGATTAAAAGCTTGCCGCAATGGGATTACCTACGAACAGTATGGAATTTCCAAAAACATTATGGGAGTATAATTTTGAACTTTTTTGATTTTTTTTTTCCACTTGCTGGATTACATAGAGGTCAGAGACATTCGGTGGTATCCTTTCGTGTTGGAACTCATCTCCAAGGACAGGCGATGACTTCCAAAAAGGGGGACTGTAGTGATACACCTCGTCTTTGATATTTTAGGGTTCACACCTCTCTGAAACTCTAAGTGTTACACCTTCTTGAAGCCCTCAAGGAGACGATTGGACACTTATATTGGTTAACAATTATTATGAATTAATGGACACTAATTAATCAGATTGAACTTTCTCTTTAATGTGTGTTAATTCAGAATTGATCAAACAGTATTTTTGTCATTTCAATGATGATTTTACTAAGCTGGTATATTTTAAATATGACAAAGTTAAGAGAACATCTCAGAATGATCGTGCTTTAAACTGTCTGCTCTATGCAGAATAAGTGTCTAAAGTTGAATGAACAATCCTTCGTATTTGTTTGAACTGTTTTTGTTTCGAAGGAAAAGTGCTAGACATAGCTTGCTTTCGGTCTCCCGTCCTTTCTAAAAACAATGAATCTGTTCTCAAAACAAGTTACATTGCTTGTTCACATGCACCTGCATCTTCTCACGTATGTTTTCTATGTTTTGTCTACCCTATCATCTGTCACTCAAACTCACTCACTTGCAAAGTCACTCCTTCTCTAGTGATGGACAGCCAATCAGCAGGAAGTATGTGACTAAGTCACACCCCCTTCTTAAAGGGCACTTCCTGCATTTTTTCTTTAGTTTTTTGGAGAGAACTAACTGACAACTGGTTTCTCTCCTCTGGGAAAAGCTGGAGACGTTCCGGTCATGTGTCAACGACCCACGTCTCAGCTGGAATCATAGTAAAGCCTTACTGTGATCCTTTCACTCATTTCTGAAAGAATTTGTTTTCTGAAGTTTTATTTTGAAAGTTCAGCCAGTAGCTGGCTCTGTTCCTGCCGGGAGAAGCGGCTCTTCTTACTCGTCTGAATCAGCTCACACGCGCGGAGGTCATCTGGACGTGAACTGGACAACACAGTCCGTTAATGTCCACAAACTTCAACTCTTATCTCCAAGACATATCGTCAACAGGTAACGAGGCGTTGATTGTGTCCTGAACGTGTGAGAAGCCCAGCTGAAACCCGTATGGGAAGGTGCCACTCTGGTTGTTTCAAATAATTAATTTCAGTTAACTTAGCTTTCATCTTCTTCCTCCTATTTCTTATTTTTCATAAGCTATTAATCTGTCAAGTAATGTGCCAACAGTTTAAGTTCCTAATTGTCTGTTTGTTTTAATTTGAATTCTTGTCAACGTAGTTATTAAATCAGAGCTAATATCGATACAAATGTTTAATGTAATTTTTGTGATAGTTTCAATAAAAGGTCTATTTTTTTGGTAGACCAACATAAGTTGAAGCCTCTCGTGAAGTTACATTTCTGGCTAATCACATCACAGATTTATTGATTTATTCTGAAAAAGTTGAGACCCCGTGAATTGGTGGCATGTTTGTGCAGATAAAAGTCTGCTCAGCGATGCGCACCTAAAACTATAGGTAAGTCAGTAAACTGACCTTGTTTGTGTTTAATTACACAAACGGCCTATAGATTCCTTTACAGATACATTGAAGGACGACGTGTGGAACTTTAGAGATGAACAATATTTGATAAACGCTTGATTGGGTGGAAAATATGTTAGCGGTAAAGGAGATGTATTGTTACCAGTAATCTTTTCATTTCTACTTGCTTACTGGGTGAACTTTTGAGTTTTCTTTATTTTTTATTTTGTCTAAAACTGTTCTGAGTTCATGTTAAGTGTTCAACTTTGTTTTGGTTCTTTAAATGTCAGGGGATTGAAAGAAATTGTTAAAAGGAAAGCCGCTTTTTTATTTTGCAAGGGACAAAAATCACATTGTTTATTTCTGCAAGAGACTCACTCCTCAGATGTTGACACATACTTCTGGAGGAACCAATGGGGCGATAAGATGCTGTTCAGCCATGGTTCGACCCGATCAGGAGGGGTAGCTATAAGTTTCAACAATTTCCCAGAAGTAGTCACACATGACTGACACCGAGGGACACTGGCTGATAGCTGTGGTGAGAACGGATGGTCTATTCATCATACTGTGCAACATATACGGGTATAACAATGACAGTCAAAACAGAGTCATGTTAACAGACGTAACAAATGTGATTTCAGAACTTAAAGGTCGATATCCTACTAATTATATTTTGATGGGAGGGGATTGGAACATGACTCCTGACGAGTGGGCGGATAGATGTCCTCCAAGATCTGGGAAACCTCAAGTTAACTGTATAATGAATGACTTTATGGTCAACAACAATCTAAATGATATTTGGAGAGTATTGAACCCAGGGTCTCAAAGCTTTTCATGGTTTAAGCCAAATGGGAGTTGTAAATCTAGGATTGACTTTTGGTTGGGGAGCGACATTATATTAAATCACACTTCAAGAATTGAAACTTCAAAAGCTCCTCTTTCAGACCACTGCTTCATAGAACTGAATCTGGAACCTGTAGTTAAGAAATCACACAAAAAGGGCTACTGGAAATTCAATGCCAAACTGTTACAATGTGAGGAATATTGTAAAAAAATTAGAGAATTGATTAATGAAGTTGAATTTAATGACTCGATCATAGGATACATCAATAAATGGGAATTTCTCAAGTTTAAAATAAGAGAATTTAGCATCAAATTTAGTAAAAACCAAAATTATGAGCAAAAAAGATATGAAAGTAATATTTTAAAAGAAATACACCAATGCTGTATCAAACAGGATCTAAATAATGAAGAGAAAAATAATCTTATGGAATTACAATCCAAACTAGATCAACTTTATCTGAACCGAGCACAAGGTGCTTTTGTGAGATCTCGTGCAAAGTGGATAGAGGCAGGGGAAAAGAACTCTTCTTATTTATTTAACTTAGAACGTAGCAGACAGCAGAATAACTGTACAGTATCTCAAGTCTTTTAATAAATGAGAATGAATGTAAAGATCCTAAAATAATAGAGAAAGAAGTGTTTAAATTTTATTCTGAACTATACTCAGCTAAGTACTCAGAAGAAGACTGTGAACGTTTTTTTAATAGCATCTCTACTCTGATACCAAAGATTGAGACTTCCTTCAAAGAAAATTGTGATGCTGAATTTAAAATGGAGGAGCTGGATTCAGTTATTATGAAAATGACCTCAAATAAATCCCCAGGATCTGACGGTCTCACTGTAAATTTTTACAACAATTTTTGGGAAGATATAAGGAAAATACTATTTAAGGCCTTATTGGATTGTATTGATAAAGGAGAATTGATGTCAAGTATGAAACAAGGACTGATTGTTCTGATCCCTAAAGCAGGCAAAGATAAAAGATATTTAGATAACTTAAGACCTATTACCTTACTGAATACGGATTACAAATTTTTTTCTGCTGCTATTGCAGCTAGGCTCAAGAAAGGAATTTCAGATATACAGGTAGTCCCCGACTTACGAGCGAGTTCCGTTACAACGAGTTGCTCGTAACATGGAAATCTCGTAATTCGGAACGGCCGCCACGTGTCTCGTAAGTCCGGAATTTCGCTCGTAAGTTGGAACGGTTTTGCTAGCGCGACTACAAACACTCGTTTTTCATCGAAAAACTGCTTACGAGTGCATAAAAATGATCGGAAACGTGTGTCCACATGTTTAGCTAACGAACTGTGGTGAAAAAACACAGAAAAACTTGGTATTTTTTGCGTTTTTTTTTTTTTCAAAAAATTTGCCAGCTCGTAAGTCCGGAACCTCGTAGGTCAGAGCGCTCGTAAGTCGGGGACTACCTGTAATTAGTGAAACTCAATCAGGTTTTCTGAAAGGACGATCTATTCACAATAATATTAGACTTGTTTTAGACTTAATTGATTACAGTGATTTGATTGACGGAAACGGATTTATTCTTTTCTTAGATTTTTACAAAGCATTCGACTCTGTTGAACATACTTTTATATTTAAAACACTTACTCATTTAGGATTTGGCGAAAACTTCAGAGATTTAATTAAGATGCTGTATAAAGACATAAACAGTTGTGTAACCCTAAGTCATGGAACCTGTAACAGATTCAGTATTAGTAGAGGAATCCGCCAGGGCTGTGGAAGTTCACCATTGTTATTCATAATGGTCGCAGAGATGCTGTCCATACTAATTAAAAACTGTGGAATAACTGGAATTGATGTAATGGACAAGCAAATAATAATAAGTCAACTAGCTGATGATACAACCCTTTTCTTGAAAAATGAAGATCAGATTCCTGTAGCACTTCAAACCATAGATCTTTTTTCTAAAGCCTCGGGACTTCGATTAAATATTAATAAATGTGAGCTATTTTCCCTGAAGGATCAGCCGACGTTATCATTATGTAACATAAATGTTAAAAAAGAGGTAAAATACTTGGGTGTAGTGATAACAAAGGATAAAATGATCTCTGACAAGGTGAATATTTGGAACAATATTGACAAATGTAAATCGATTCTAAATAGGTGGTCACAGAGGGACATTTCAATTTTTGGTAGGATTTTATTAACTAAGATGGACAGTCTTTCCAGATTTATTTATCCAGCATATTCCCTTCCTATATCAACCAAGATGTTAAAGGCTATCAATACTTTAAATTTTAATTACATTTGGAGAAAAAAAAAATCACTATATATGTAAAAATGACTTGATTAAAACTTACGAAGATGGTGGAGGGAATGCAATAGACTTTGAAATCATGAATGGTACGTTGAAACTTAAAGCTTCAGTATGTAGCTTTTTTTATGAACATATTTCTTCACTCTGTCACTACCTCCTGACAGACTGATGTTAGCCAGGTAATCTCTGAAAAAAAATTAAAAAAAAATATTGTCCCCTTGCTTCTCCAGGTGGTAAATAAGCATTTCTAAAAAGAAAAGGTGACCCGCCATTTTCCAGCCAATAAAAACAGAGTTTGTAACCAGCCAATAAAAACAGAGCTTGAATTTGAATCAGCCAATAAAAACAGAGCTTGAATTTGAAATTCAACAGACCACAAGGGGGCAGAGCCACATATGGCTCTGAGGGGGAGGGATCAGAATGCTTTGCCTGTTGAAAATATTTCTAAGTGCTGCAGTTCTACAGAAACTGCATACTGAACCTTTAAATGGCTAAAATCTTTTCTAAATAATAATCTTTCAATTTGGTCATATATACCCAATTTGGTGTTTAATAAGATAGGGGGACTTCATTTTCTCTTAAAATGTGATTTTGAATTTAGCAGATTGCCAGTGAAACTCTCAGATTTTCATAAACAGGTTCTTCTTTACTGGAAACTTACTTTCAGTCATAATTTCACACCACACAATACACCAGTGTGGAACAATAGGTACATTCTAATTAACAAAAAATCTATATTTATCGAGGAATGGTGTTCTAAAGGGGTATGGGCTGTGGCGCATTTCATGGACAACGAAGGAAACATCTTACAATATCAAGAGTTCTGTAAAAAATTTCAACTACATTGTGATGAGAAAAAATATAACCAAATTTTAAAGGCTATTCCAGTCTCTCTTAGGGCTATGGTGAGACAAGATATTTTATTCTCTGATATTTCCCCTGGTCTGAAACAACTCTGTATTGATGGAGTTGCTGTCTCTGATTATCAATGCAACAATAAATTTTTGAGAAACAAATTACTGCATCACTATTCTCCTAATTTAATTAGGAGACAATATATTCTGAAGGACTTTAGTAAAGCAGACATTAAAAAGATCAGAACTAATTTTTTATCATATCCAGTCCCGCCTAAAGCCAAAGAAGTTCAATTTAAAATCTTAAATAGAATTTATCCTACTAAGGAATTTCTAAGGAAAAAATTTAAAATGGACACTGGAAATTGTGTTTTTTGTGAAACAGAGAGTGAGAACCTGGAACATCTTTTCTTTGACTGCAGGGTAGTTAAACAATTTTGGCTTGATTTTAAAATGTGGATCCAATCCAAAGGGATTCAGCTACTGACTCTCACTTTAAAAGAAATTAAATTTGGGTTAATTAACACGATTGGAAATAATGAATATGCTATCAATAATTTGATTTTATTGGCTAAACATTATGTTCATAAATGTCGTTTTTTCAAATGTAAACCTAATGTGAACCACTGGAAGAATGAGCTAAAGTCCTATGCAAAATCTTTAAAATATGTAAATGAAAAAAATGCTGGCAAATTTCTTAGTTTCTTGGCTGATTTCAATTTCCTGATATAGTTTGTATTTGTTTTTTTATTATTTTTTTTTTATTTTTTGTTTTTTTTATTATTTTTATTATTGCTCTTTATCTGTTTTATTTACACTTTGTCATGAATCACCTTTTGTAACTGATGATTGTAAGAATTGGTACTTTTTTGTTTTGTATTGTTAATTGTTAAATAAAGT
>JBBPBX010003511.1:44252-82054 GCA_038048925.1 Garcialebias charrua
TATATATATGGACAATGGCTGCAGGGAACTCTGGACTATGCTACAACCTTCCATTAAAATTCAATACCTTCACCAGCCTATATGTATCATGTCTATTTATGTTGCTTTGCTACAGTAGGTTTTTGCCTCAAACCATGCCCTGTCTAGGACATGGTGTGAGAGATCTTTTTTATACTATCCCTCCTCATGTTTTCTTCCCTTTTCTTATCTAAGCAAAAATATTATTCTGAATAAGAATAAGAGAACTGCGCTAATTAGCAGCAGCTTTGTGCACTACATCCATCTTTCAGATGACAGCATTCACATGTTCTCGTTGTACCTCAGTGCAATGACAATAAAGCTTATTCTGATTCTGAATCTTGCTACTTACAGGTAAATCTCTTCCCACAGTGCAGTTACAGTGTGCACTCTCAGGCCATCATTACCTGCAGCATCCCCATACTGCGGACTGAACTTGGCAAAAAGGCCTTTTTTTACTCTGCTTCTGTAACCTGGAATACCTTGCAACAAGATCTGAAGTTGTCCACTTTGAATTTATTTTTTTTATTTTTTATTTTAAACATTTTATGAAGTCAATTAAAAAATCTAAGCAAATATGTTCTTGCTTTTAGTATTTTACCTTGTTTTACACTGTGACATCCCAGAGAAACTAGTCAGACTGCAAGGGATGCTGGGTAATGTTGTATTATTTGTATGATATAATTGTATTTTATTACATTGGTTGGGGTGTGGATTTTCTTTTTTCTGTTTGATGTCCTGTTCAGATTTGGGTTGACATCTGTGCTGAAGTCTGTGTTGATCACTATAAAACGGATACGACGAGTCTCAGGTTGTTCCATTATGTTTAAAAGGAAAGCACTTCTGGACTCATTGTTGAAAAATAGTGTGTGTTCAAATAAAGAGTAATCTTACACAAATGCAAATCTATCATGTATTATTGCTAGCACCTGTAAATATATAGGGGGAGGGTCAGTATTAAACTGACACCCTTTACCTTATTTAATTACTTATTCAGATTGAATAGTATTTCACGGATTATTTTCTTTTTCAGGTCTACCCAATATTTCTGTGATCATTTATAATATAGAATAGAATAGAATAGAATAGATCTTTATTTGGCAAATTTGCACCAAGGTACAAAGTTCTGCAATTAGCGCACGCACCATCCGAAGAGGGACGCACGCACGGAAAGTCGCAGCAGTATGAAACCGCGTCACCAACAATCAGATATGGAAAAAGGAACAAACACTCGGGTAATCATGGTATTCAAAAAAGAATCTATCACAATTTGTCTTAGGACACTCTATGATAAAGTCCAAAAAACTCTACCAGGTTTAGCACGAAGAGACAAGACATGTTGCAGTTTGATGACAAGCAGGGAGATTCAGTCCGTGTGTATCATTCCAGATAAGCACAGTCAGCAGATGTCTCAGCTCGGCACCATCCGAGCGCACACACAAGCCGCTTACGCATTGGCCGGCCCTCCCCGGCTCTCCCAGCTTCTAACCCGGGTTCGGCGTCTTCGCATTTACCTTTTCCGCCCGGGATCCACCCTTGTTCTGGAACCATCTTCACCGTGGTTCTTATCGGGCCGAGCCCGACAGGGCTAGTTTCAGCTCTCATTTGATTCGTTGTTTGCAGCAGGGGCGGGACTCATTCAAACAACCTCAGCGCGAGGGTTGAATTTCATTCAAATTTAACTACAGAAACGAGAAACCCCTAAAACAATTGTTAGCTGAATTAGTGTTTCTGAGTTAAATTTTTGTTAATAACTGATCACAAATCAGCTTATGTTACAACGTAAATAACACGAAGCGCACACCCATTTCCGCCTTTCAGCGCGACCTGAATGTCATTAAACAGCATTAAACAATAACTAATATTGTCTAACTGTTGCGCGCAGCCAGGGTTTTAAAATATAACGAATAATCTCTAACTTTTACGTGCAGCTAAAATGTCAGGAGGAGTGATTGCTATATGGGCAAGTTGGACACCTGAAAATTCAGTCTGTTCGGATAGCTCAACGAGTTAATGCGTTATCGTTTTGACCGGGAGAAGTGGGTTCGCTTCCAGCCTGGGACAAAGTTATTTTACTTTTTTTTTCTCTTTATTCACATTTTCTTTTAAATAAAAAGGAGTTTGCAAACAAACTCCTTTTTATTTAAAAGAAAATGTGAATAAAGAGAAAAAAAAAGTAAAATAACTTTGTCCCAGGCTGGAAGCGAACCCACTTCTCCCGGTCAAAACGATAACGCATTAACTCGTTGAGCTATCCGAACAGACTGAATTTTCAGGTGTCCAACTTGCCCATATAGCAATCACTCCTCCTGACATTTTAGCTGCACGTAAAAGTTAGAGATTATTCGTTATATTTTAAAACCCTGGCTGCGCGCAACAGTTAGACAATATTAGTTATTGTTTAATGCTGTTTAATGACATTCAGGTCGCGCTGAAAGGCGGAAATGGGTGTGCGCTTCGTGTTATTTACGTTGTAACATAAGCTGATTTGTGATCAGTTATTAACAAAAATTAAACGCAGAAACACTAATATATATATATCCAGCTAACAATTTTTTTTTTGCCGAGTCTCCTCTCTTAAAACACGAACACTCCACCCACGTGAAGAGACCACCCCACCCACTTCCAGAGAACTGCCCACCCACTTCAAGGCGGCTTTGCGGCAAATGCGTAATGAACGCGGGTGGCCCAGAGACACCCAGGGGAGCTCCGGGCCATTGAGGGCTGGCCAATGCGTAAACGGCTACAGAGACCTCTATGGGGGGGGACAGCGAGTTCTCAGCAGCCTTCGACTCCAGGAGAAGATTTGCAGACAGCCTTCTTTCAAGGTTGCTCAGAGTCCAGATTAGATAGTTGCTTTGTTTATTTTCAGCTTAGGCCACAGTGTACTTTTGACTGCAGCCTTCCAAGTCCAGGTGCTGTTCAGGTCCAAAATTGCCGCATCATGTGAGGTTCCGATCTACGGTTCACTGATTGAGGTCGGACGGCTGTAAACGAGTCCCAAAACGCACCGTTGGTCCACGGCTCTCCACTGCTGCTTCCATCGTGCGGTTCAGTTCGTACAACAGCTGGGACGTTGAGCTCATAGCCCGGATCAGAGAATCTTGCTGATCGGGAAGTCTCGCCAGCGCGTTGCTGGCCGCGGAAGTCTTCCTCAGCTTCCAGTAGCAGACAGCTCCGCCAATGCCAAAAAACAGAGTAGCTACCACCTATATCCAAATAATCCACAAATCTAGATTTGTGGATTTATGATTGATGGAACCACAAAGCTATTAAGTAGTAATGAGATGCTGATTTTAGTCGGTATGCCAAAAGACACTACCTTTTATTTAAAATAAATCAACTAAAATTAACACCATTACACTTGATTGACTGATTCCAATTTCTTGCAATTTAACACGTCAGCAAACTTTATTGTAACACAACAGACATCAGTACAGGATGACAAATACGTTTTATCTGTGGCTCTTAGCTTAATGTAGTTTCCAGTTTAAAATGATATGGGATAGGAGGAAATAGAAGAAGAGATGGAGAGATAGTTTAAAGGAAATTAATTGTCTTGAGCATGTTACCAGAAATGACACTTCCCATCAGACTTCTGCTGAATCCCAGGTACGTTTGTAAACTGACTCATTACCTTTTAAGCCGACAGCCTGTAAGAGAAGACCTTAGCCTTTCGGATGTACAGAGTCCTTGTAGGCCCAGTACGTCCGAGCTGGTTATTTGTTTACTTTTCAACGTCTCCAGGGGTCCGCGTTGATCATCAGAAAATGCGTCAGCTCCTGGTTGACTTCAAGACAAGATGTTTCTCAAAGGAAGTTCATTAAGAACTTGGAGCTTTTTTAGCTTTGTTGAATTTATAATGGCATATTATACATTTTTGGCTGATAAACTGAAAGTTATGCAACATAACTCATGTTCCCTGAAGGAAGGGAACGAGGTGCAACATATGCTATGGGAATTGCACCCCCGCGCAATTACCTAAAGGAACACATTCACACATTTACGGCAAGGGTGTCAGCGTTGCATCAGAGGCCCCACCCTCTGAGTATTTAAGCCGCTGACGCCCATCCATCTTTCTCCAAAATGCACTTCACCAAGCTTTCAGCATTGAAAAGAGCCAGATATGTTGCACCTCGTTCCCTTCCTTCAGGGAACATGAGTTATGGTACATAACTTTCAGTTCCCTTTCAGTCATGTTCTCTCGGTGCAACATATGCTATAGGAACGTAATTCATTCACACCCTTGAAATGCTCAGTCAAATGCATGATAGTGTGAACGTCTGCCCTTGACCAGCAGGCATCTCAAGGCTACTTTCTACTGTGTGTTAGAAAAACAGCCTGAGTGACATCACACGCAGTAACATCCAAATTGTAATGCTTTGCAAAGGTGTTTATTGAGCTCCAGTTCACCGTAGCACAAATGTCTGCAACTGGTACACCCTTGAACAGTAACCACGAAGTGTCCAAGCCCCGAGTAGAGTGAGTGTGCACTCCAGAGGGCACCTGTTGACCTTTGCTACTGTGTGCCCATTTAATGGCCTCAGTCACCCAGTGTGAGAGGCGTTGTTTTGATAGGGCCTTTCCGGTAGCATGTGCTGCAATGCACACGAACAGTTGATTTGTTTTTCTCAATTTGGCTGTTCTCTGCATGTAAGTGCGTAAAGCTCTCACAGGGCAGAGAGCCTTCAGCCTTTCCTGTTCCTGAGTGAGGACAGGAGCAGGTGGGAAGGAGGAGAGATCAAAGTCCAGACTCCTATGGTTTAAAGTCAAGACCTTGGGGATGTATGCGGGATTAGGCCTTAGGGTGACCTTTGACCCGTCAGGGGCGAATCTGGTACACATTGGATGTACAGACAATGCATGGAGGTCACCCACGCGTTTCGCCGAGCAAAGGACCAAGAGTAGAGCGGTTTTATAAGATAATAAATCTATCTTAATCTCGCTCAGTGGCTCGAATGGAGGATCACAGAGAGCCCCCAAGACCAGGCTAAGATCCCAACCAGGGGTCAGGATCCTGCTGGGTGGTTTCATTCTTAGCACGCCCTTCATAAATCTTATTATGATTGGATACGCGCCAGGTGTCCTGTTTCCCCAGCCTTCGTGACAGGCTGAAATTGCTGATAGGAACACTTAAATTGTTGAGAAAGAACGACCTTTCTCCAGTAAGTCCTGAAAGAAAGTCAGGAGCTGAGGCAGGTCACATGAGTAAGAAATAATATTTCTTTCTGTGCACCAAGCTTCAAAAATTCACAATTTCTGTGCGTAGAGAGACTGTGTTGACACAGCACGGGCATTTTGAATGGTTTTTACCACATTTTCTGGCAGGCCTGATGCCATAAGCTTGTTCTTTTCTGCCACCAACCTGAAATTCTTAACAACTCCCAGCCTAAGTGGCGAGACTGCTCCTTCTGGTGACATAGTGTGTCCCTGAAGAAGAGCAGTTGGTGTAGCCAATTCCCCTCCAAGGGCCCTGGATGCTATGATCCCCTGAGGGTCAACCAAGTTAGGGAGAAGGCCTTTTTGCTGATGTGCTACCACGTTGCTCTGATCGAGAGTGATCGAGAGCAGATGAAATCTGTCGTCCTTATTAGACAGAAGTGGAACAGAATGTCTGTTTTTTTCTCCTTGTTTGGGGCCATGGGACTAAGAAGCTGTGAGTTTTGTAAAAGAGCAGATCTTCTGACCCCAATCCTTTTTCTGGATGGGTCTAGTTTACTGTTCCTCGGCCTTAACAGAGCGTTGGAGCCAGACAAACCGCCCGGGGTCTGTGTTTCACCCATTGGGGGGATATCGTTTAAGAGCAGAGCTGAACCAGCACAGTGAGAAAGGTCACGTGCTGCCGGATCACTGCTTGGACATTGCATGTCGCCCATTAATGATAAGGGGACAGCTGCAACGTGAGAACGTGGAGATGATCCTTTGTGCTTGGCAGAATTTAAATTGTTTGGTGACAGAGAACTCAGTTCCCTTTGAATAACAGGAAGAGGAATCTGATTTAGCCCTGATTTGTTTACACACACAGTAGTTTGATCACAATTGCTTATGGTTGCCTGTAGGCTTCTGCCATGGCCTCCCCGTCGTTAGATTCTGTCGGCTCGCATCCCTGAGGCACGGACATGTCATGTGTTTGCTTGGTTAGTGTATTGTCCGCCCCGTCGTTCACAATGGAGTGGGGGCTGGAGCACGTGACCCCCCTCACCTGTCTCCGTGAGGGGTGCAGGGCCTGCTTGCAGACGCCTCTGTGCCTGTCCACTACAGACGGAGCAGAGGCACCCTACTGGGGCTAATTGATTAGGCTAACACCCAGTGACCCGTGAGGGAGGGAGGGAGAAGGGGGGGACGGCCCCCTCCCTTTATGTCGGCTGGCAGGCCAGAGGGACCCGTTCTGCTGAAGTTATTGTGTTTGTTGTTGTTGTTGTTTTTTTGAGTCAATAAAACAGAGAGGGACTGTTTTTTAGCTTTATTCGTGCTTATGTGTAACGACATATACGACTTTATGTCACTCACAGCAGGAAAAACATGATTTGTACATGCAACAGAGTTACCAGCTTTTTGTACCGTGCTACAAATAAAGTCTGGACATCAAAATATCATTTCCCGTACCACTTTGACGGGTGATCGTGTAAACCCAAGACGTGAACCTGGTTCATCAGGCACGCTTTTGTCTGGTGACCCGGTTTGCCGAGGAGGCCCTGTGTCTGACCGCCTGGCGAGGGACAAACCTGTTTTTGCTCCATGCGTGTTTGGTCCGAGTTGGGCCCGGCGGTTGATTCTGCCAATGCTCGTCCTTGTACGCCGGCCGCTTTTGCGGTGGGGCACGCGTTGCTGAGCAGGTAGGTCTACCCCCAGCTAACTCCCTGGAAGGGGCAAAGGTTCTCCTGGGAATGCCCACCCAGAGAGCTTCAGCCTGTTTGCGCCTCTGGTCCAGCTTGGTCTGAATTTGATCCAGAGCTTTCCCAAACAATCCCGTCGGTTCTATCGAGTGGTGAAGAAAATGCACCTTTTGTCCCTCGGGAAGGTCAGTTAAAGTCATCCACAGATGACATATCGCGATGACCACTTCAGCCATGCCTCTGCCTTGAGCAACAACGGCTGTTCCCATCATGCGGAGCACAAAGTCTGTTGCCTTACGGGCCTCATCCAGCAAGTCAGCGGCAGCTTGCTTGTCCGTAGTTACCTGGAGCTCTTGCAGTTTTTCAGCCAGGTAAGCCTGCATCAACGCGGACGCGTTCATCGCGTGTGCCACGAGTCCCTGAGCTCTGTAGCATTTCTCGAGCAGAGAAGCTGAAGCTCGACAAGCTTTGCTAGAAAGAGTTGGTTTTGTCCCAGATGACTTAGTAGCCAGGTGAGACGCCAGTGTGTCCTCAATTTGAGGCACGTTGACTATTCCCACCTTATCCATCCCGTCCACGTCGAGAAACTGCGAGACTGGTAACAGCATGGGAGCTCGGGGCTGAGCCCAGGTGCGAGTCAGCTCTGTGTGGAAATCCAGGAACACGGGCATCCTTTGCCTCGTGGCGGCCTGCTGCTTTGAGTAATAATAGTTTCCTACCAGTCTCGTGACCTGTTGACGAGACGAAGGCTCTGACCATGGGATCTGCATCGCGTCCGCTGCTTTGTGACACAGGTTGAACAAAGCAGGGATGGAAAAGTCAGTCTCCGGGAGCATAGGTACCGGGTTTGGGAGAATTCTTCTCCCTGTTCCTCGTATTCGACGTCTGCGTCTTCCATGGAAAATTCGCCTGAGGCTGAAATCGAGATCTCGTCCTCGTTCATCATGCCTCAAGTGTTGAATTTGATTGTTAAGTCCACCATAGGAGCCAGCATGTCAGGGTTGTCACCCCATTCGACTTGTGTGCTGTCGTGCAGAGCCATGTTCTCGAGCTCCGGCGTGGGAATGAGGGGCTCGGTGGTGTCTGGATCCGTTGGCGCTGCTACGGCACCCATGGCCTTGGCGACAAAGTCAACCCGGTGCCTCCTCACTGCCTCAAGTATCTGGCTGCAGTGTGGGCAAGAGTCGGGCACATCCAGCGGCCATTTTTGCGTGTAACATCCCCAAGCAGACGGGACAGGCCTTGTGGGTGTCCGTCGCTGTGAGGGAGAAACCGCATCCGCTAGGACAGGCGCGCGAGGTTTGGCTCGCCGTCCTGCTGGTTTTTCTTGGAAGTCTTGTCTTTTGCTTTCCTTTCTCCGGAGGCATGTCCGAGATAAGGCGAGCAAGTCCTTCCAGAATCCTTTTTCTTTTATTTTGAAACGTCTCCTCCATCGCGTCGCTTTCGCTGGCTAGCCCGCTACGAGTTAGTAGGGGTAGCGGTTGTTGCGCAGTTAGCGCAAGTCGAGCGAAGCAGTCTGCGGAGAGAGGAGAAGAAAATACTTTGGGGTTAAAAGAAAATGTGCCGGACTAGCTTTCGCTAGCCTAGCAGTACGCAGTAATAATTCTCCATACGCTCTGTGTAGGGAGCAAGCTCACCTCTAGTTGAGCGATGAAGCAACAGAGAAGTCCCGCGAAGAGAGGTTGTTCAGGTTTAAGCGAGGTGAAGGTCAAAAAAGAGAAAGATGGATGGGCGTCAGCGGCTTAAATACCCAGAGGGCGGGGCCTCTGATACAACGCTGACGCCCTTGCCGTAAAGGTGTGAATGTATTCCTTCAGGTAATCACGCATGGGCGCAATTCCCTTAGCATATGTTGCACCGAGAGAACATGACTGAAAGGGAACCCGTCTTTGACTTAATGACTCAGTTTATCTAGCCATGAGAGACAGAGAGCTGTCAGGTCTCGCTGTCTTTTCCAACTCTGCAGCGTTCCAACTCTGCAGAACTCTGCAGAACTCTGAAGCGTTTTGGAAACAAAACGCTTTCCTAAAGTGTTGAGATTAGGAAACAGTCTCCTCATTGGTCCGTGTGCCAAGCGAGGAGTGTGAAAACGTGAATTGAAAACTTCAAGGTCAACAGAAAGTCTGTTTAGATAAACAGAGAGAAATGTTTTGAGAGGACAGGAGACAGTGTCTAGAACTTTCGTCTACGACTTGATTTACTGTCTCAAACAAATTAAACAAAGACTGGAAGATCATTCTGACATATAATTCAACTTTGACATAGTTCTTTTGAATAGACACCTTCATTTGCAGAAGTGACACAGTAATGCTTCACATTAAAGAATAACACAGCATATGTAATGCTTCACATTAAAGAATAACACAGCATATAACATATGTGATTATAAAACATATTGTAAATATACAACATTGCTTTACTGTTTACTGAGAGGTCAGTAAAGGTCATCACTGGAACATTTCAAAAAAGACATATCAAGCCTTGACCCTGTCATGTCCACTACACACCTGACAGATGCTACATTATGGCACCTTGATTTGATTATTATAATATTACATTTTGTTTAAAGTGGTTTTATTTTATAGCAGGTGACCCCCGATTTACGAACGAGTTAGGGAGATAAGAACGGTTCGCAGCTCAATTCTGTTGTAGCTAGGGGGTGAAAATTATTTTTAAAAAAAAATTATCATGCTAACGGAGCGCACGCACACATTTAAGCATGTACAGTAGTGTACTGTAATGTTAAACATTGCTATTCACATTTACAGAATAAATAAAAATATATTTTCTTACTTTGAGATGGTCAAAGCCGACATCTTAGGTTGCCATGCGTTGATTGTTTTCGGGCCGAGCAGCGCGGGGGCCGGCAAGCCACCGCAGCTGCTCCAGACCTGTGTTAGCTAGCTGGCTAGCTTCTGCTAGCCAAGCCATGAGCTGGTGTTGGAGCGGCGGCGCGATCAATCTGCAGCTGCTGCTCCAGCCGCTGCTCCAGCCTGAGACGTCCACAGAGCTCACAGAGCGATTCCAGCTAGTAATTAATCCATATGATGCGATCCTGGTCACCAGTGTTCAAAAGGCCGGCTCCCGTGTTAGCTCCCGTGTTAGCTTCTGGAGCTAGCCAGGCCGGAGGTGTAGCCAGGCCGGCCGGAGGTGTTCGCGCGGCGGCCTGGCACGATCGGCGATAAATCCGCTGCTGCCTGAGACATCCACAAAGTTCACAGAGACGTTTCCAGCTCGTAATTAATCCATATGAAGCCATCCTGGTCACCAGTCTTCGGCCGGCTCCCGGCAGCTAACCTAAAATGGCGTCCGGTGTTCTACATTAATTTGTGACCGGAGACCCCAGTGACTGAACCTAAAATGGCGTCCGGTGTTCTACATTAATTTGTGACCGTGTAAACTGAAGACCTACTTCCTGCTGCCCAAGATTGCTAAAAAATGATCAGAAATGATCTTTTTTATCATAATTATTATTTATAAAGCCTTTAAAACAACCACAGCTGCAACAAAGTGATGTACACATGAAATTAAGAACATTTAAACACAAAAAATTATTATTATTATTTTTTTTAATACAGTAATTTCATATTTTTATTAAATATGATACGTTCGTAGGTCCCGTTGTTCGTAGGTCGATGGAGTCGTAAGTAGGGGGTTTGCTGTATATTGTTGTCTGTACTCTATATGTTATCTGCAGAGGTGAAAGTAATGGATTACAAATACTCACATTACTGTAATTAAGTAGATTATTTGAGTACTTGTACTTTTATGGTATTTATTTCAAGTGTGTAATTTTATTCATACTTAAGTACAAGTTAGACCATATAATCTACTTGGCTACTTTTAAAATCAGAAATTGCTACTAAGTATGACCACAATTTGAATTAATATTCAAACCGTTTATCTGCGTCTTTGTAGCCAATAAGGCTCTCAGTGTAAAGTTTTGCCCTTGTATTCCACAGTTTTAGTTTAGTTTTCTTGTTTCAGTCCTGTAATGCCTGTCACCCTTCAGCTCCTGTCTCCATACAGCTCCTGTCTCCCTACACCACACCTCCTCTGCTCAGTCACTCATCAGCGCTCATTAGTTCCACCTGCCATGATTTCTTTTTAAGCTCAGCTCTTCTTTCACTCAGTGCCAGATTCTCGAACCTGTTTAGTAGTAGAAATCCAGCATTCTCAGTCTCGTCTCTTGCCTTGCCCTGAATCATTGCCTGCTTCTTGACGCCTCATCTTGCCTGCCCCTTTTTGGATTTGTTCTGCTCATCTGTCCACAATACTTGACTCTGCGTTTTCCCCTTTTGGACCACGATCACGGATTTTGGATTTGGCCCTGGCTCCTGATCTCTGCTTCCCCATTTCTGACCCACCTTGCCTTGATCACAATCTGAAGTCTGCTCCACTGTAGCAGTTCATTCTACAAGATGGTGTAGTGGCAGAGAATCGGACTTGTTATCCGAAGGACCCAGGTTCGAATCCCGGCCACGGCACACCATCTTGGGGTGTCTATGAGTGCACATCTATTTTCCCAGCTCCCCAAGCACGACTACGCTGCTCATTGCACCACCTGGTGGTGGTTGGGTTAAATGCAGAAGACCAATTTCGTCTGTCAAGTATGGGAACATACACAGATGACAAATGTGCCAAATGATTAATTATTATTATTACAAGAGTGACATCACTGGCTCCAGCACGATGTATGCCCTTTTTCCACTCGCTCGGCGCGGGTCGGATATTTCGTGCTAGATCCGCGCTAGATGCATTTTCCACCAGACTTCCGAGCCGCGTCACCCGACAATTCTGGACACGTTTCTCTTGAGGGTCCAAGCGAGCCACGCCGTCACGTCAGAAACACTGTCGGTCACTGATTGGTTGGGGGAGGAGTCTGTGGGGAGGAGTCTGTTGAGCCTTTTCAAAATAACTAATCCTCCATTTTGTTTTCGGCCCGCATAATACTAGAGCCTACTTTTTCGTATTGTTTTAGCTCGAAAAAATACAAATTGTGTCCAATATGTGGTCAAATGCAGAGCTGCAGGCGTTTTTGTGCTTTGTGGCTGATGAGAAGATCCAAAGTGAGTTGGATGGAATGATTAGAAATGATCGCCCAGCTAATGTTGTGAGGGAAGCTAGCTTTTGGACACATCCACTGCTAATGTTGAAGCAATTATTGAAGATGGTGAGCGTTTTCAAACTTTAAACATATTTTAAGTTACTCTTCTCATCGGTTCTGAACCTATTTTTAACTAACAAAAGAGGCTGACGTCATAATAGGACAACATCGATTCTGCAAAACTAAGCTAATTTGCATGAATGCTAACTTTCCTCCGCTCCTGTTTCTCACTGTATTTTATCCAGAATGTATTTCAGCATGTGACGGTTCATCTGAAAGATGGCTGCCGCATGCAGACATAGGGAGGAGCGATGCACTTAGTGGAGCCAAAAAATGATCAATTTACTTAATTCAGCAGTCGATTCAAATGGACTAGTGTCTCACCTTTTGTTGCTTTTTTGTTGACTTTTCTCCTATTGTGAAAGAGACGGTTGGCTCCGTGGATTTTTTGAGCTGTAGGACCCGATCATCTTGGTGTCGAGCTGTTGGGCGTTGGCTTCTGGTAGCTGCCCTGGAGGAACTGGCAACCTCGCGGATGACGTCGGCCGCAACTGTCAAGTCATGGGCTGTGGTGCAAAGTGCGAGGTACGACAAGTGCTGGTGGATGGACGTTGGTACTCGGCTGTCAAGCCATGGGATCTTCATCTTAAGCGTCGGTTCTGTGGGTGGTAGCTTGCTGTGCAACGAGGAGCTGGTGGGTTTCATTGCTGAGTGTTCAGCTTTCAGCTGTTGAATCCATGGGGCTTCTGTTTGCTGGTACGAGGTGCAGCGGTACGGGATGCAGCTGTTGGATCTGCGTTCCTGTTAAGGGTTGTTCTGCCGTCGTTAATCCTGAATGGTGCTGGATCTGCGGGTTTAATTTTCTGAAGTTGGACTCGGGTGCTGCGGCTGGTGGACCAGACCTAATTTTAAAAAAGAAATGGCTATTACTTTGGGAAACCCCTGACAGCGGGCGAGAGGATCTGTGATCTGTGAATGATGGCAGGTAAACCCAATCAAAGAAAAAAGGATCAAACAGTCCAAACTTCAAATGATTTGGATGATATAAAAAAATCCCTGAACTTCATGAGTTCTGAACTGTCTATGGTAACAACACAACAGAAACTCCTGATGGGATTGTTTGAGGAGGTGAAGCAACTGAAGTATGAAATATGCCAAAAAGATAAGAAAATAATTGAATTGGAACAAAAACTAGATGATCTGGAACAGAACTCTAAATTAGATAACCTGGTCATATCTGGACTTGAAATTAAAAGTAGATCACGTGCAAAGTCTACTGCTAAAGATGAAATAACTGAGGATGCATCTCCACAGGAAATGCGTTCCCAGGAGGAGCAGGTGGTGTCCTTTCTGCAGGACAAGGAAATTGATGTCGTCCAGGAGGACATTTCATTGGTGCCACACCCTGCCTAGCAAAAATGATAAACTAAAACAAGTAATTGTAGTTCAGCTTATTAGCAGGAAGGTAAGAAGTAATGTGATCATGCAGGCAAGGAAACTAAAGGGAACTAAATTTTATATAAATGAACATTTAACAAAGAAAAATGGTAATCTAGCTCATGAAGCAAGGTTGTTAAGGAAACAGAACAAAATCACTTCAACATGGACAAGAAACGGAAAAATTTGGATCAAAACACAGGATGGACGAGCCAAAATGGTAAAGGAATTAAAGGACTTAGATCAATTCAGATGTGTGCATAAAATGATGTGAATTGTGTTAGAAAGTATCTTATGGCATTAGATCAACATCCTGATGAATTTGTACATTTATAATGACGATGTACGAAGGATCAGAATATAAAATATATAATGTTAAGGATGTAACTAACACAAATCTTCTTCCAGTTGTAAAATGTAGTGATTATTATAATGTTGAACAGTTTAATGGAATTAATACGGCAAATGGGCACTCTCTATAATTCACATAAATAGTAGAAGCATTAATGCAAATATATCTAAGATATCAGACTATTTAAAATCATTTAATAAGACTTTCTCAATAGTAGCATTGTCAGAAACATGGTTAAAGAGGAACTCCACACCCTGTGGATCGGTAACTCCTCCCCCAAAGCAGTTTCAAATTCTCCCTCAAAATAGGCGTGTCGAGAGACAAGGAGGGGTGGAGGTAGTTGTGCTTTTGTTCACGCCTCTACCAGCAACAACCTAAAACAAATCAAACTTCTAGCCAACAACATACACCAAGCAAAAACAAAGAATAAACATGTAGATGTGTTTATCTATTCCACCCATTCCATCCAAAACCAAAGGCTTAAAAAATTGGGGGGAAAAAAGAAAAAAAAGCTTTTCAGGAGTGAAATGTAGCAATTCCATATAAGGTATGAATGCTGCAGGACCTTCTCATCTCTGCAGGGGATTGGCTCTGCTTGAACCACCTTTGTGATGTCACACATGAGCAGACACATCATTTGGGCGGCCGTGGCGTAGTGGTAATGGCAGTCGTCCCCCAATCGGAAGGTTGGCGGTTCGAATCCCGGTTCCCCACACCATGTGTCGTTGTGTCCTTGGGCAAGACACTTAACCCCGAGTTGCTCCCGGTAGGACTGGAAAGCACCTTGCATGGTAGTCTGCCGCTACCGGTGTATGAATGTGTGTAGCATTCAATGTGTGTAGCGCTTTGAGATTTTCACTAATGAAAAGCGCGTTATAAATTGAATTCATTATTATTATTATTATTATTAATCCACCAGTTCAACCCATAGAACTACCGTAAACACGTTTTTAGACCCAAATATTGCCGATTTACACAGATACGCACAATTATGTGAGAATAAACACAGCCATAGTGCCAGATAACATTTAAACACATTCTAGGGAGTTTATCAGCTAAAAAAGTTAATTTTGGGTTTAGGTCCACTTTAAACGATGGAAACTTACACAGTGCTAAAATTGAAGGGTATAAATTATATCACATGAATAGGAAAAATAAAAAAGGTGGAAGGGTGGCCCTATTTGTAAAAAATGAAATAAAGTGTAAAATAAATAGTGAAATGTCTATGGCTGTAGTCAATTTAATGGAAATGATATCAATTGAAATAATAAATATGAAAAATAAGAATCTAATTATAAGTTGTTTATATAGATCACCTGGTACAAGAATAAAATTGTTCACTGATAAAATGTTGGAAGTTTTGGTTAACAGTTGTAACAAAAATGTTTTTCTGTGTAGAGATTTCAACATTGATCTGGGGACAGCGGCTGACTCAAATGAAATCAGTACATTTATGGATTCAATGTGTAGTTTGAGTTTTTTTTTCATTGATATCTAATCCAACAAGAATCACTTCACACAGTGCTACAATAATCGATACAATTTTTATTAATATCACATATGGTGAGATGTTAGGTGGTATATTGATGAATGACTTGAGTCATCATTTACCAATTTTCACAATTTATAAAACTGATGAAATTCCTATGAAAAAAATTAAAATAAAAAACAAAACTATAAACACATC
Source organism: Garcialebias charrua (assembly GCA_038048925.1). Lineage (NCBI taxonomy): Eukaryota > Metazoa > Chordata > Actinopteri > Cyprinodontiformes > Rivulidae > Garcialebias > Garcialebias charrua. Next base: position 59,690 of record JBBPBX010003511.1, read on the forward strand.
TAAAAAAACTTAGACAAATTCAAAGACGATTTAGATAAACAAAATTGGGATCATGTGTATGTGGACGATGTGAATCTATCTTATGAAAACTATATGAATATTCTGGAAGTTTTGTATAAAAATTGTATGAAAAAATAATATATAGAAAAATACCGTTGATCAACCATGGATGACAAATGGACAGAGGAATGCATGTAAAAAAGAACTATATGTACTCTTATTTTTTGAAATCCATAACACTTGAGGCAGAAAACAAATATAAAGTGTACAAAAACAAGTTAACGTGGATCATCAGAAAACCTAAGATAGAGTATTATAGTAAACTGTTGCATAAATGTGGTGGTGATATGAGGGCAACATGGTGAGTGATGAATGGTGTTCTAAAAAAAAGGTCAGTGTGGATCTTTCTCAACATTATGTGGTAAATAACAAAGAAATATAAGATGATCACAAAATTGTAAATTAATTTAATTATTACTTTGTGAATGTTGGACCTAACTTTGCGAATTCAATACAAAAAGTAGAGAAAAATATAAGTTATTTGATTGATAATTGTGTGAACAGTATGTTTCTAAAGGGAACTGATAAAGATGAAATAATGAATGTAGTTAAAAAATGTACTGACAAAAAATTGAAAGACTGTGAAGACATGGATATGATGGTGGTAAAGGAAATAATGAGTCATGTTATTGAACAATTTACATTTACAGTATATGTAATTTGTCATTTTTAACTGGAGTGTTTCCAGATAGAATGAAAATAGCAAAGATAGTTCCTCTATTCAAAAACGGTGATAAATGTGTGTTTAACAACTATAGACCTATATCCTTGTTGCCACAATTTTCAAAAAATTTAGAAAAACTGTTTGTGACCAGACTCGACCAATTTCTGGATAAAAATAACATTCTAAGTAATAGTCAATATGGATTTTGATCAAATAATTCAACATCCATGGCTCTTATCGAGTTGATGGAACAAATTACCACAGTTGTTGATCAAAAGCAACATTGTATAAGTATATTTGTTGATCTAAAAAAATCATTTGACACCATTGACCATACTGTTTTATTTGATAAATTGAAAAACTATGACATTAGAGGACCTGCATTGCAGTGGATATTTAGTTATTTAAAAAACACAAAACAGTTTGTTCAAATTGACGACGTAAGATCAAATTTATGCAATGTTTTATCTGGAATACCACAGGGCTCTGTACTTGGACCCAAGTTGATTATTTTATATGTAAATGATTTAATGAAGGTCAGCCTGGTTACACTCAAAATAATTAACTTCCTTTAAACTTCCATCTCTCCATCCTTGATCTATGTCTCTTAAACCTATCCCTTTATCAGTCTAAGCTGGTAACTAAATTTTAAGCTAAATGCCTGCGGATATAAGTAAATAAGTCCTCCTAGTACTTGTGTCTGTTGTTTACAGTTAAATTTGCTGACAAATTTAATTTTCAAGAATTTGAAATCAGTCAATCAAGTGTACCTGATGTTAATTTTAGTTTAGTTTATTTTTAAATAAAAGGCAGTGTCTCTGGCATGCCAAACTATAATTAATGTTTTCATTGTCACTTTATGGTTTTCTGGTTCATTGTCCATCACAAATGATCACAGAAGTGTTATGGTAATCCTGAAAAGAAATAGAATCCGTGAATTACTATTCAATCTGAATAAGTAATTAATTAAGGTAAATTGTGTCAGTTTAACCTGACTAATATATCTTACAGAATAAATCAAACATGTCTGGGCAGGTTCCAAGCTGGCCAAAGTGGAAACAATGTACATAGCCTATTTTGTAAGCCATACAATCAAAAATAGACTGTGATTTAAAAAAAAAATTCCCTGAGCATGGCTGCATGTCTTACTCGTCACAAATGCTTTGAAACTGCCACTGAAAATTCTTCTATTTTCTCACAATTTTGAGTCACCACCTAGTCTCCAACAGTCACAGTCCTTTAAGCTTCTTTTTGCACAACACTTTCAAACTGGATCTAAAGGCCAGTTCACAACATGCAATTTCAAAGTTGTTAAGAACTTGCACATGTACATGTCACACTGTGCAAGCAAGTCACAAAGTCTTGATAGTGTAGTGGACCTACCCAGGGTCAAACTAAGGTTTTTGAACTGTCCAGTGATGACCTTTACTGACCTCTCAGTAAAGCAAGACATTTACCACAAAATCATTCCATTAGTTGTAATCTGAGAATATAGTCATCAAAAGAGACTATTTCTATCTTTGATTTTATTCTAATGTGATCAAAAGAATAACTTTTGTCATTTTCATGATATATGTTATATGCTGTTATTCTTTAAATGTGAAACATCAATGTGTCATTTCTGCAAGTGAAAAGGTGTCAAAGTTCAGCTAAAATGTCAAACTGACTTACACTGAAATTGTTTTTGTCGAGTTTCAGCTAAAACTCTCATCTAGCGTCTGAAAGTCTCTCACTCAGATACTTTTCCTATCTATTCCCATTATTATCGTTTCAACTCTGTTACACGCTGTTGGAAGCATTCAGGTAAAGTTTTGTCAGCCCGTGGTCTGTGGGGGTTCTGATTCCAATCCAGTTCACGCACGGACTCCTGTACAACGCTTTGTTGAAATGACCGCCGAGTCATAGAACCTGAAAGCTAATTTAACATCTACAAGATTGCTGTTGTGGTATTTTACATTTTAGAGCAGGTCAAAGAAGCATATTACTGTTAGAACGTTGTCGAATGGGTTCAGACCCGAGTTGAAAACAATCAGCACTCACTGAACACTACCTACAACAGGTAGTAAAAGGTGTCGAGATCCAGGGATCCCACACCGAAGATGCTGTACTGTCTCCTTGGACAGATAATTCAGCAATCAGCCAAGCTCTTTATGAAAGCTTGGTTAAAAAACATATGGGTCTAGAACTGACGAAGAAAGCTTTACGCTTTCATCTCGATCCCAACAGTGAGCGGGTAATGACCGCAAATGGAGTCATTCGCCTGAACATGAACTGGAACAAACGAGAACTGGTCCACCCGTTCCTCGTGGTCCAAAACTTACCACATGCATCCTATATAGGCTCTGACATTTTGGTAAGATTGGGTGTCCGAGTGGACACCGTCAACAATGTACTGTGGTCACTGGAAACAGACAAGAATGGATTCTCCTGTGCTGAGCACAGAAAATCTCAAAGCTGGACAGACCATACCAGAAGTCTGCGAGGTTGCTTGCAACCAATCCATCACAGTACTACCTCAGGCAATGAACCAGATGGTGGAAGTTCACATCATAGCTAATCAAGCTATCAGCCAAAAGCAGGCATACTTTCAACTATCTCCTAAGTTTTACAACTTAGGACTGTCCATTGAGGCCACGAGACAAGTGAGCCTCGACTGCAGAACCACATCTGTTGCTGTGTGTAACACAGGCACGGAAGCGGTACTGATCAAGAAATACACAAAAATAGGATGGTTGATCTCCACTGATTTCCATGATTTTGAGCTGAGCATTACATTTCTGGGAGGGCTCCCAGAATACCTGATCCCACATGAATACACGGGGCAAGTCTTGTTCACAAAGCCAAAACAGGCCATAGCTCTCGTCTCAGTCAATGAGGTCGACCAAGACACAGTCTATGGGGTCGGTCTAAACCGAGACAGCAGCCTAAGCTCTCATACCTATAGTGTCCTGCCTATTAACAGGGTAAATGACACAGAAAGGGATTCATTGGAGCTCCCCAAAGAACAAGAACCGCTCTCAATTTCTTCTCAGATCGAACAGGTGGTCGCCCAAGCCGACGCCCTGAAAACTGATGGAGAAAGGGACAGACTACGTCAAGTTCTCTTAAAGTTTGAGAAATCATTTTCAACCGACTCAATGGATTGTGGGTTGACCACGCTCCACTCAGTGAGCATCCCAACCCCGCCCGAAGCTCCACCCACATTTGTCAGACAGTACAAGATTCCTCTGGCAGCGCATCAACCTATCAGGGAAATCCTTGATAACCTTCTAAAGAATGGTATCATCAGATACTGTAACAGCACTTACTCTGCGCCTTTGTGGCCAGTGTTAAAACCAAATGGAAAGTGGAGACTCACAATTGATTACAGAAAGCTAAACAAACAAGTCCCCTTATCACGGTGGCCGATGACCCAGCTCCAACAGGAACTGCCCAAGGTCACCAATGGTAAGTACTTCTCGACCCTCGACGTCGCCTCTGGTTTTTGGACCATCCCTGTGCGCGCCGAGGACCAATACAAACTAGCTTTCACCTTTGGTGGCCGACAATACACTTTTACCAGGTGTCCCTTTGGCTACGCTAACTCACCTGCGGAGTTCAACATCTTCTTGAACAAAGCATGTCCAGACGCCCATGAGCGTGGGACACTGATTTACGTGGACGATGTCCTTCTGAGGCAGCCAACACTGGACTCACATTTGGCTGAGATCGACCACGTTCTGAATCAGCTGACAACTGCTGGTGCTAAAATATCACTGTCTAAATGCCAGTGGTGCAGAACCAAGGTGGACTACGTTGGCCTACTCGTAGGTCCAGACGGAGTACAACCACAGTTGACTCGCACCCAAGGCCTTGACAATCTCAAAGTCCCCACCAATCTCAAAGAACTACAAAGTTTTCTTGGCGTGTGTAACTACTCGAACCAGTTCATAGAAAACTATGCGGACCTTGCGAAACCACTGACTGAACTCCTTAAAAAAGACGTTCCGTTTGTTTGGACTGACAAACAGCAGCAGGCAATGGACGCTCTCATAAACAGGATAAAGTCAGCCCCATGTTTAGTCTACCCAGACTACAACAAAGAGTTTTACTTGGAAGTGGGCTTCTCAGCTCATTGCATAAGTGCAGGTCTGTACCAGATACACGACAGAGACAAACGTGTAGTAGCCTACGCCAGCAAAACGATGGCAGGCCCCGAGTTGAGATTCTCAGACTGTGAGAAAGCTTTACTGACCACAGTGTGGGCAGTTAAACATTTCTCCAGCTACATTGGTGGACAGAAAATCATTGTGGAAACACAACACCAGCCAGTGACTTTTCTTAACAGTGAACGCATCAGAGATGGTGTGGTGACAAACTCACGTGTTGCAACGTGGCTCATGGCGCTTCAAAGTTTTAACCTAGACATACGTTATGGTCAAAACAAGAAGTCTCATCTGGGGACGGACTTGGCAATCTGCCAAAAGTGTACACAAGATGTACCAGCCACCCAGCCACTGGCTGAGGTAAAAACCCCAGAAACTGAAGACCCGAATCACCACTTCTTTGATGACAATGGCCCTCATGCACGAACCATTCGTACGCACAGATTTGTGCTTATACTGTGCGTACGAGTGATTTAGGATCATTTGTGGCATCCAACAATGTTTTCGTATCCTAGGATTTTTCTCAGATACGAACAAAATTTACGAGTGGTCCGGACCTGTCGTATAATTTAGGAGCGTCAGTCTGCTGTCATCCAGACGGGATTTCTCCACTAATAACTTCATATTTCGTTATTTAGAAAATATTTTGGGTTTAAAATATTCACGCACCATAATTATTCTTGACAATAGGTTATTCTGTTTGAATTAGAATTGTAAGGGGTTATGAGGAGTAACCCAGCACTGCAGCTGTTGAACAAACACGGACTCTCTCGGAGTCACTTCAAGGTCGGTTCCGTCCACGTTAAAGGAGCAGAACTCGGGTTTCACGAACCACTAACCGACACGTTCTAACAGTATATGCTGCTTCGACCTTCTTTAAAATGTAAAATACCACAACAGCAATCTTGTAGATGTTAAATTAGCTTCCAGGGCAGGCAGTTTGACTCGGCGATCAAACAACAAAGTTCTGTACCGGAGTGTGTGCTTGAACTGGGTCGAAGCCGAACCAGAACTCCCACAGACAACGGGCTGACAAAAACTTCACCTGAATGCTTCCAACAGCGTGTAACAGAGTTGAAACCAATAATAATTTCTCAGCTTTAAATGACAAAAACATGCAGAACCTGCTTGTATCGACACTTCCAGCCAAAATTATTATCCTCAGAGTTTAAAACTTGGATTCCATTATGCAAACATGACGTTACAAGTTCATGAGAGACCACAGATTTATCAATAAACTTTTAGAAGCCGATACGAGGCCACCAGATGTAAGGGGTTATGAGGAGGTCAATATTAATACTGACCTCTTTACCTTAATTAATTTATTCAGATTGAATAGTAATTTCACGGATTCTCTTCTTTTTCAGTTTACCCAATATTTCTGTGATCTTTATGATGGATAAATAAACAGAGCCATTAAGTGACAATGGACATTGACTTAGTTTGATATGTCAAAGAGACACTATCATTTATTTAAAATAAATCAACTAAATTAACACCATTACACTTGATTGACATGATTTCACTTTCTTTCAATTCAGATACGTCAGCACACTTAAATTTAACACAACAGACATAAATACTAGATGTTAAACATATTTAGTCTGTGGGCTCTTTAACTTAAAAAATAGTTTCCAGCTTAGATTGAGAGGGGAAAGAGTAGGAGGAAAGATTTAAGAAGAAGTTATCGTGAGCATGATACCAGAGTGACACTTCTCATCCGACTTCTGCTAAAATCCAGGTACGTTTTGTAAACAGCTCTTTACCTTTTGACGACAGCCCGGTAAGAGGGAAGACCTTGTAGCCTTTCAGATGCACGGATCCTTGTGGGAACCAGTACAATACCTTCAAGCAGGGTTCTGGTTTACGTTTCCAACGTCTCCTGGTTTTGCGTTGGTCATCAGAGAATATGTCAGCTTCAGGCCTCTGACTTCAAGATAAACTTATTCCAAGAAGGAATAAACAAAGTTCTTGATCTTATGCTTGTTCGAAGTGGACTCATAACAGCAAGTCATCAGTCCTTAGCTGAAGACGAAGGTCGTTAGCTCTTGACCAAACGTATCCAGCTCTTTGGGAAAGTTCACATCTCTTGGAAGTTCCCAGCAACTCTCTGAAGCGTTCTCGCACAGTTAGAACTTAAAAAGCAGGAACAAAGAGAGGAGTGCACTTGCCTTATCAGGCCCAAGGTTACAGCCAGAGCAGAGGGAGATTTGTTTAGGAAAAGACAGAGAAGCTGGAGCCTTGTTCATGAAAAACAACGGATTAAACTGTCTTCTTATTTCTAAACAAAACAGTCGGGTCTCTGTGACCCGAGATTTCACCTTTAACACCGCAGTGAACACAACTCTTAAAGAATAACACAGCTTAAAAGCACACATCATGAAAATGACAAAAGTTATTCTTTTGATCACATCAGCCTAAAATCAAAGATAGAAATAGTCTCTTTTGGTGACTATATTTATCAGATTATAGCTAAATGAATGATTTTGTAGTAAATGTCTTGCTTTACTGAGAGGTCAGTAAAGGTCATCACTGGACAGTTCAAAAGTACACAGGTGTCTTAAAAGTGGACAAGGTCATGCCCACTACATCTCCCCCCTTTTGGAAGCCATCGCCAGTCCTTGGGGATGGGGTCCAACACGAAAGGAAACCTTGAACTGTCTTTGATCTTGAAGTAATCCAGCAAGTGGAAAAGAAAAATCAAAAATTATAATCCCATAAAGTTTTTGGAAATTCCATACTGTTCGGAGGTAATCCCATTGCGAAAAGCTTTTAATCCCTTGGAAAACTGAGTCTGTTAACTCTTGGCAAACAAAGTCTGTGATCCTTTGGGAAACAAAGTCTTATAATCCACAGCGGTAATTCCACAACGATTAGTTTTGTTGATTGATCAGCAACAATTGTTTTCATAATCAGCATGTAGAGGGGATCCCTCGATTGACGCAGAGGAGGCGACCCTTGGATGGAGGTTGAAGACCAAGCGTTGGAGCTGCAGGTCCCACATCGAAGGTTGTTGGCTGGTTGGTTTCCAGTCAGTGCCACTCTGGTTCTATGTGTCATGCAATTATGTGGTTTTTTAGGTGGGCTTATGATTGGGATTTTACATTAAGCCTTACCTATATGCACCTGGTATGTAAGCTATCATGGTTTAGATCAGCTACAATTACCAATTAAGGGGTGGATCAATTCTGTAAAATTAGATATAGGGATTTGTACCTATAAAATTTTGGAGGGCTTCTGTAACGAAGGCCTCTAATTCCAAACTATTCCTCCATTCATTACTTAGTTTAGGTTAAACTAAAATAAAAATGAAATATAGTTTGATCTAAATGTCTGTTGTCTTTTAGACGAACGACGTAGGATTTGGTATTCCTAATAAATTTTGAAGTCTATGGCGAGACTCATCAAAATGAATAGACAATCTAGAATAGAAACGATCGAATCGGTTCAATTTAGAAATTGTGAGGTCAATGTAGTTTATGGTACCTTGAGTAGCTTTAAACTACATTGACTCTTCGACGATTGAGATTTAACAAAACGAACTGCATGTTGGCATAGTTAAATCCATCTTATGCATTAATCAATGTTAATACAAAACCTTTTTGGCTGGGAGTGTTCAGAACCAAACAATATCTCAACTAATGACAACAGTAATGACTAAACAACAAGGAAACAACGTTTCACTGCTTCGACACACTCTTGTCGTCAGATTCCAAAGTGCAACACACAAGAAAAACAGGTCTCAACTTTATGACCGAGGTCAAATTAAATCTCGTGGATTTAAACGGTTGTTAAGGTTAGTTTTTTGTTGTGGGTTTTAGGCTTAGCGTTTCTAAGTTCAAATTGGACAATGCGACTTATAGGGTGGGAAATACGGTAGTTTAAACCTGATTAGTTTATTTACTAACTTGTGTTTGGACGACCTTATTATCCCATGAAGTCGGTGAGTTTGTGAGATCTTTGTCTTTTGTGGAGTCATTGAACGCCTTGTAAGGTTTGATCTGATTTCGATGTACCCATTTAGCAATTGGCTCTTTGCGGCCTTTGCTGATTTTGATTTCGTAGACGACTGAGGACACTTTGTCTGTTATCAGATGAGGTCCAGTCCACCTGGGCATTAGTTTGCGGGCGAGAGTTCCGGTCTCGGACCCTCCTTTCCCGGTTGCTGGGGCGAACGTATAGTACCAGACTCTGTCTCCCACTTGGAGTTCATTGTGAGAGGCCTTCTGGTCGTAGTACGCCTTGCGTCCTTCAGCGGATTTTTCCAGGTTTTTCTGGGCGAAAGCAAAAGTGTTTCTGAGGTGTACATTCAAATCTTTGTCTTTGGCATGGCCTAACATCACCCCCCTTTGGTCATGGGGGACCACGAGCACAGGTGAGGACGTCCGTCCATGGGCACAAGTTAGGATGCCACCGTTTAGTTTAAGCTGTTCGCGCAGCTGAGAGAAGACGGTACACAGGAATCGTTTAGGTTTTGGCCAACGTATCTTCTTACGTTTACCTCTTTCCGTGTAATTCAGGTGTGTCACAACTGTCGGCGCAGTCGCAGGTGTGTCTGATTGTACAGACTGCGACGGGTCACTGTCGTTGTGTATGCCTTCCCACCTCTCGGCTGAAGAGAGGCTCTTTGAGTCTGTAAAAACTATCTCATTTCTGAGTAGTTCTAGACACAAATGTTCCTGAACCAAGGTTTCATCGAAAGCTTGGCTGATAGCCGAATTACCTGTCCCAGAGGACAGTACAGCAAACTCGGTGTGGGGTCCTTGGATCTCCACACCTTTCTCTACCTGTGGTAGGTAATGTGAGTTTGCCCCCTTCTTGTCTGAAGAGGGGTCCTCGTAGTCTGCAACAATGATGTCCAAGTGACTGTCAGCGTTTGGTTGACTGTCATTTTCTGGACTCAGATGCCCTTGAACCAAGGTTTCATTGAAAGCTTGGTTGATTGCCGAATTACCTGTCTCAGAGGACAGTACAGCGTCTTCGGTGTGGGATCCGTGGATCTCAACACCTTTCACTACCTGTGGTAGGCAGTGGTCAGGGAGTGCTGAATGTGTCAGCTCACAGAGGAGGTTCTCTTGTTGGACCGGAGTTTGGTCCAACTTTTGGGTCTCTTCTGTCTCACCTGTAGTTGAAGGTTCACTTACCGGGCTCTCGTCCTCGGATGAGGTGTCCCGTGTGTCCTTTGCGGTACCTGCGGTTAGGCAGTCTGTATCACAACTAGGAGGCACTTTTATTGGCAGGGGTTTTCTCACTGTGCTCCACATTTTCCGTCGACCATAATCTATAATCGCGTTGAAGCGGTTTATAAAATCTTGGCCAACCAGAAATGGGAATGAGTCAAGTTTAGACACGTACACCGGGTGGCGTAGTGTCATTTCGCCAATCTGCATGTGAACCATAGCCATAGCTGTTAGGGTTGTTCTCGTCTCTGCGAGACCCTGTAGCTCAATAGCACATTTCTCAAAGGGTATTTGCCTGTCAACACCGTTAGCGGCGGTCCTCAGCTCCTCGAACAGCTTGGCCGACATAATAGTTATATCAGAACTGCCATCCAGGAGGGCTTCACGCTCAAGGACACCTTCCAGTGTGATAGGCAGGTAAGCTTTCTTAGCCACCCCCCTTTGTATAAAGTTACACAGAAACCTCACAGGTCTTGGCCCACGTTTCTGTTCACGTGTGACTCTGTCTGTGTAATCTTGTTTACTGTCAGCATCTTGTTGGCTGTCAGCATCATGACCTTCAGGATGTTGTTGTGTGTCAGCAATTGGTTTGCTGTCAACATCCATGGCAATGTTGGTAGTAGTGTGCGCTGAGTTATTTGTGTGCTCTGAGTCTTTGTGAAAGACAGTGCTACACATCGCTCCAGGTTGGTCAATGTTGATAGTGTCATTATCAATGATAACGCCACTCATTGTATCAGGTTGGTCAAGCACAGTAACATTCAAATCTACTGACAAACTACTTACTTCCTCTGTCTCTTCCGAGCATAGAGGTGTTGGGCCATTATTCCGGGACATTCGTGACTCTTTGCCTGTCTTGAACTGTTCTGTTCGAGGCGCGGGAGGTGCAGTTCCAAGGCTCGGGGGTGTCTGTTGGGCCCACTCATTGTTACACGAGTTTAGGTCCTCATACTTCAATTCTTTTTGAAGTTCACCCACTGGTAGACCTTGGTTTTCACCCACCTGGGCCTTCAGTTTGAGCCACCTTGGGTTCTTTCTCCAGCGGATCTGTTTCTTTTCGCCTTTGTTAGGAGAGGGAGTTGATGAACTTGTCCCTTCTAGCTCCAGCGAGTGGGATTTGACCGCTTCATTCGGGGACACCTGTAAGGGTGTTTTGGCTTGCATGTTAGCTGCAAAGACATCCGCAGCACACTGTACTATTTCATACAAAGGTGTTACTTCTAAATCACCCCAGGCCAAGTTCCATGGCAACTTGAATCTAATATCAGGGATTAGATTATCCCTGAAAACGGATTTGATAAGCGTCTGCTCTTCCAGGTCAGGTTCCATTTTGTCACCTATATACGCCTCCAAAATTCTGGCAAAGAAAAGAAATGGATTTTCATCGTTTCTCTGCAAGACATTTCGGGCAGCTGAGTAGTCACCACACAATGAGAAAGATTTTTCCTCTGTGCAAGGTGCAGGGGGAGCAAGTTCTCGGCTTCGGGGTCCTTCTTGGTACCCTCTGATGTATGAGTCTTCTAGAGGCACATACTGTATGAGCCTTGGACGCGTACCGTCTTGAACTTCCATCCTTGTCTTGATTTTTGTGAAAAACAATAAGACAGTTCGAATTTTAATGTGTGCAAATAAATCTTCACTTTTAATGCAGCACTGAGTCAATCAAACTAATCAGCTGTCTGGTTCAAGTGTTTCACTGTGTAATAAGTATTTCTATTCATAGGCACCCTCTTTCAGGATTTACCCTTAAATGAACTGTAAAAGTTAAATGCCGTCTTGCAGTGTTAACTTCTTATTTTTTAACAACAGTTACTAACTAACCCAAGCATGATTTTCGTTATACTTACTCAAACGCTATTTAAAAGATTTGAAATAAATGCAATATTCACACTAAAATGTTCCCAGGATGCTGCTCCATCATGCCTTAAAAAAGATGTATTGCAGTTTGGCTAAACTGTTTTGCTGTATTTTGACAGTTATCAGGAGTGAAAAATGGATTACCTGTTTATTTTAAATATTTTTTATTTAAAATAAACTGGAGGTGTTTGTGTGCTTAGCATAACATGACAGATGGTATTCCAAATAAAAATCAGTGACTATTATCAATTTGTTGTCTGTTGACATCCTCAAAGTTGTTCTGCTATCTTTGTTTTGATTTTTTGTGAAAATCAAGTCAGCAGATGCTTTCTGTTTATTTTAAATTTTGTATTTAAAATAAACTGGAGTCATTAATTTTACACAGAAAAACGTTAAAAATGCTATTTTTAACCAAAAATGTACAGATGTGTACTAATTCTGTTTAAAATTCAGAGACGTGAAGAGCATAATGTGGAAATGTGTGTTCTCCATCATTTTTTTTATTTTATTTAATTTGAAAATCAAATAAAAATTCCTTTTTTAGTGTTATGTTAAATCTCTTCAGTATTAAAAGCTGGTAACTCACCATAAAAATGCTGACTTCTTTATGATGTTTTTGAGAAAACTCATCTGTCAACGTCTTTTAACCAACAGGGGGCAGCTTTGAGTCTTAATTTATCACGTGGAGACTGATTTATTTCATTCAGTATATAACTGAAAACTACCATTTAGAGTTAGTTTCTAGTATGTTCGTGATAAACGCTCGAACCACGTACTTGTCAGAGACAAATCTATGTTGTTAGACAGTTTAGATGGCTTTAGATGAGTTTTTTAAGCTTCTAGTGAAACTTCTTTTCACTCTGCGAGTGTGTGACTGCTTGTCACCCGAAAGTGCACCAGGAAATGACGACAAGAACGGGCGGGCCAACGCAGCGTGCGTAGCGCGTCACCAGCTTCTTACGTGAGCGAGGCGGAGCTCGCTACAACACACGTGACGTCAACAAATCAATCACAGCATATGTAGTTCATTCTCCAAGCATTAATGGCGAATGTAGTTTCTTACCTTCGACCAATGTAGCGCCGGAAATGACGACAAAGTGGGCTGGTCGCAACGGCGTGCGACGTGATTGACAGCACACAACAGCGAATCAGCGTTCGCTACAAGAGTGATTGACAGCACACAACACTCGTTTCATCCAATCACAGCTCATAAACGGACATGAGACACGTCTTCTTAACGTTAGTGTAGTGGACCTACCCAGGATCAAATTAAGGTTTTTGAACTGTCCAGTGATGACCTTTACTGACCTCTCAGTAAAGCAAGACATTTACTACAAAATTATTCATTTAGCTATAATCTGATAACATAGTCACCAATAAGAGACTATTTCTATCTTTGATTTTAGGCTGATGTGATCAAAAGAATAACTTTTGTCATTTTCATGATGTGTGCTTTTAAGCTGTGTTATTCTGTGAGAGTTAAACTGTGTTTCACTGCTGTGTCAAAGGTGCAATCTCGGGTCACAGAGACTTCTTTTAATTTTGTTAATTCAAATGTTATCAAATGAATAATTTTATTTGTAAGAGCATCAGTACATTTTAATGTCAGATAAATCAAATACTCTGCTTAATTCAAAATGTTGTACATGGAGGATTTCTCCTCTCCTCTCGAACTTGCATGTGAAGATAAAAGGAACACTTTATCTCATTCATTTTAGCTTGAGCTCAGGACAATCTAGACACCCAAAGACTTTTGTTTTTGTCCTATTTAATAATCAAGCTATTATCATTAATAGGTCCCATATGTGATGCTTAATGACGTTGTTTTAATCAAACCAACAGTATTTTGTTAAAGTGTTAAAGCAAAGGAATCAGTTTTATGATAAAATGCTGACATCTGAAACTAACACTTTATCTTTCTGACAAACTAATCTTTTGACCCCCTTTCAACATGTTGATGTCATCCTCACATCAACTTATGATGCCATTCGGCCAATCAGAAAGAACACATTTTCTGGGTCACGTCTCAGTTAAAACCTTCACATCTTACTTTCTCTAAAAGTCTGCTGGAGTAAGCCTCAAACTATGGTCTTCTCCAAAGAACTGATGATCGTCTAGTCACACGCTAAGGACACGTCATTCAGTTAAAAGATTTATAACATGCCTGTTATAAATCTATTTCAAGCCGTGAAAAGCTCTCTTTTATTGACATTCCTTTAAGGAACGTCTTATCTTGGAAACACCACCAGGAGCTGCCGTTACTTTCGGTTCGAGTCAAGGCGCACGTCTGGAGACGCTGAGAATGGTAAACGAACTGACCAAACTGGACCGAGGGAGACTGACCATCTTCACGAGGTAACAAGTCGTCAAATGCTTTGCCAAGGGTACCAACGTGTAGCTTTAATCGGCCGGAGAACTGCCATGTTTCTGGTTAAACACATCAAGATAACTCCCTGACTCTTAACTTTTCTTCCTCCATATTTCTCCTCCTAAATCTTTCCCTCTCAATCTTAAGCTGGAAACTATTTTAAGCTGAAATGCCCCTCAGACTAAATATGTGTAACATCTAGTATTTATGTCTGTTGTGTTAAATCAAGTGTGCTGACGTATTTGAATTGAAAGAAAGTGAAATCATGTCAATCAAGTGTAATGGTGTTAATTTAGTTGATTTATTTTAAATAAATGATAGTGTCTCTTTGACATATCAAACTAAGTTAACGTCTTTGTCACTTAATGTAATTCTTACATCTGGTGGCCCGTACCGGTTCTGAAAGTTTATTGATTTCTGTGGTTTCTCATGAACTGTAACGTCATGTTTGCATAAGTGGATCCAAGTTTTAAACTCTGAGGATAATGATTTTGGCTGGAAGTGTTCAAAGCAGGCAGATTCTGCATGTTTTTATCATTTGAAGCTGTGAGATTATTATTGTTTCAACTCTGTTAGACGCTGTTGGAAGCATTCAGGTGAAGTTTTGTCAGCCGTGGTCTGTGGTGGTTCTGGTCGTTTCGGTCCAGTTCACGCAGACTCCTGTACAACGCTTTGTTTGACCGCCGAGTCAGAAGCCTGAAAGCTAATTTAACATCTACAAGATTGCTGTTGTGGCATTTTACATGTTAGAGCAGGTCATAGAAGCATATTACTGTAGAACGTAGTCGGATAGTGGTTCTGTTCAGACCCAAGTTTCTGCTCCACGACGAAGTGGACCGGAACCGACCTTTACGCGCTCCGAGTGAGTCCGTGTTTGTTCAACAGCTGCAGTGCTGTGTTACTGAGCGTAACTAAGTTGGCCTGTCTAGGTGTGTTCGCCGCATGTTTCAGAGTTTTGGGGAGTTAAATTGAAGCGTTTGAGTTGTTTACGAGTCTATAAAGTTGTGTTCTGTTGTGCTAAGCTAACGTTAAAGAGCTACGTGTCCTAGTACACGTTTGTTTATGAGCTGTGATTGGATGAAACGAGAGCTGTGAGCTGTCAATCACTCATGTAGCGAACGCTGATTCGCTGTTGTGTGCTGTCAATCACTCGTGGCGAACGCTGATTCGCTGTAGTGGGAACGCACGCCGTTGCGACCAACCCACTTTGTCGTCATTTCCGGTACTTCATTGGGCGAAGGTAAGAAAACTACATTTACCATGGTTGCTTGGGAAAAGGACTACATATGCTGTGATTGATTGGTTGACGTCACGTATCTGTGTAGCGAGCTCCGCCTCGCTCAGCACAGCAGAGCTGGTGACGCGCTGCGTCGACCCGCCTATTTGTGTCGTCATTTCCTGGTGCACTTTGAGTGACGAACAGTCACGTTCACAAAAAACATCATAAAAAGTCAGCATTTTATGGTGAGTTACCAGCTTTTAATTTTGTTCTGTACACAAACAATAGCTCCTGTTTATTTTAAATAAAATATTTAGAATAACAGAGGTACGGACAAACATTTTTGCTTATTTTAAATACAAAGAATTTAAAATAACAAACACAAATTAATTAAATTAATTAAATACAAAGAATTTAAAATAACAAACAAAAGTACAGTTTTCACTCCAGATAACTGAAAAGTTTTCCTTTCTCTTCCTTTCTCTGACACATCATCTTCCACAGTTGTCCTGTGCACATTTAAACTTTCCTGTTTATTTCAAATAGTGAAAAGTTTAGAATAACGAATACAGAACATCTTTTATTTTGATTTTCACTGAAAATCCAGATAAAAGATGGCAGGCACAGAGGGTGAGACCCCTGACACCTCTGATACAGGGCAGCCTGTGCCACCTCAAGGCCACGACCCGACCAAAGCAGATTGGATCGAATGTGCCTTATTTTCACTCACAGGGCCCATCACAAACTACCATGAAGAGACACAGTTGATGGAGGAAGCAGATGTGGACAGTGCATTAAAAACTGTAACAGCTGGAACCACAACGGCTGAAAAGAAAGCAGACAGAGATAAACGTTTGGCTAAATTAAGCCTTCTGTTAAAGGCCAAGCTAGACTTTGAAACTGCTGTACGCCGGGCTGTCTCTACATCATGTTTAACAGCACAAAGGGAGGTTGCCACTTTACAGCAGGAGGTAAAGAGTTTAACACAGTCGAGTATTGGCAGCGCTGAACAAACGCGTAGTCTCTACGAAGAATGCAGAGTGTTAAAAAGGGATTTTGACCAATCACAAGATGATTTGGAAAAATGTGTGGTGGAGAAGGATACGTATTACCATCAATACAAGTCGCTTCAGGCGGATTGTGGGGAGGCACGAGACGCGCTGGAAAAATGCACGGACACCCTGGAATCATTATCACTACGGTACACAAGGCTGCAAGAAGATTATAGAAAATCACAAGAACAGCACATGATGTTACAACGTGAAAATGATGGGTTAAAAGTCCAACTGAATAGTTGTAAAATAGAGCGTGCATCAGCAATGAACAAACTCTTTGAAGAAGAGAGAAAATGTTTGGGTCTCATGAGTAAACACCTTGAGAACTCACCGCCTCCGCTGCCTCCTCCCATACCTGATGACCTACTCCCTCCTCCACCGCCCCCGCCCATGCCAGATGCACTACTCCCTCCAACACCACCGCGCCGTCCCTTAGGGCCTCTAAAACCGACAATCCCACCGGATGCACCGGTGGGTGGATCTGATAATAACCCACAAATACCTCTATCAATGGCTGAACTACGGAATATGGCGAAAAGCATTCAAACCTTCGCCCCTGGCCCAATGGGCTCACACGAAACCAAGATCTATCTCGAAGACCTTGATTTCCAGCTTCAACGCTTCCCAGAAGCTACAGATGATGATAGAATCTGTCTGTTAAGGTTAACATCGGACAGGACGGTGCATGCTTTTATGAAGCGTCAACGAGAAGCAGTGATGAAAGACTACAGTCTTCTCTGTGCTGCGCTGATAAGGGAGTTTTCTCCTTGCACGGGGCCCGATGGCATCATAACAGCAGCTAACATCAAGCAAGGTAGGAATGAACACCCAAGGTCATATTATGACCGAATATTCCGTGCCTATTTCGGGGACAGATGCGAACCTGAAATGGAGGAGGAGGTAGGGTTTAAGTATATTTTCAGCCAAAACCTCTGCCCTGACATAAGAGAGAAAGTACATGTCAGCGCAAACTATAAACGGAGGTCCATCGAAGACATAAGAGAGTGCGCGATAGATGTTTTTACAGGTCGCACACCAAACAAAACACCCTTTGAAGTGTGTCCTGGTGAAAAGGTCAAATACCAAACGCTAGACCTTGAAGGAGCAAGAGCGCCAGCTCACTCTTTTAAGGAAGCCGAGAATAAGCAAAATTTCCAACCTGACAGACCGCAAAATGAAGGTGTCCGCTGGAACAAAGACCAAAAGGGGTCCAGAGACCCCAAGTGGTACAGGCCGCATCAAGAGGAAGAGCCCCATCAAAAAAGGAAGGCTTTCCAAAAGAAAAAGAAATATGGGTCCCAAGGAGACTCATATGAAAGAGGGTGGTCCCAGAGAGGACCCCCGAGCAATGCGCCAGCTCCTGCACCTCAAACTGAACAGTCTGGGGCGAGGAAAAACCCACAGAAGTTCCAGAAAAAAGGCCCTAAACCTCTGTCTTCAGAAGAGATGGAGAACATACGTCGGTTGTTAGAAAGTTTGAAAAAAACAAACAAGGAAAACAAACCTGGAGTGATGTGTAGCACTATCATTGATAGTGACTCAGAACACACAAATAACAGCAATGCCACGATTGCTGACAGTCACCAAGATACTGATGGTCAGGATGCTGACAATCAGGGTATAGACGGTCAACAAGACGTTGACTGTGACCATGACATCATTGTTACAGAGTCCGAGTGCCCCTCATCGGAAAAAGGGGGGGTAAGCTCACTCACCAAAGACAATGACTCGTCACAGCCCGATCACTTAGACCCATGTGTGACTGCACTACCAGTACAGGTGAATGAAATTCACACAGACAATGGTAGACGTAACAAACGTCGAAAAAAACCTGATAGGTTCCTGTGTAACATTATCAGGAAGGGGCCCGCTAAGAAGGCTTACCTGTCAATCACTTTAGAAGGGGTCCTCACAGAAGAGGCCCTCCTGGATGGTGGGGCTGACATAACCATTATGTCTCCCACACTGTTGAAGGAGCTAAGGATAGCCGCTAGCGGGGTTGACAGGGAAATACCCCTCAAAGAATGTGCTGTAGTACTACAGGGACTCTCAGAGACGAGTACAACCCTTACAGCTATAGCCATGGTTCATATGCAGATTGGTGAAATGACGCTATACCACCCGGTACACGTGTCCACCGTTGACTCATTCCCATTTTTGGTTGGCCAAGACTTTATAAACCGCTTTGACGCGATTATAGATTATGGCGATCAAACAATGTGGACCAGAGTGAGCCAACCACTGCCGATCGATATGCCTACACATGGTGACACTGACTGTTTTACAGCAGGTACCGCGGAAGGCACAAAGGGGTCCTCCAACGAGAGCACAATCCCGGTAAGTGAACCTTCAGCAACAGGTGAGGCAGAAAAGGCCCAACAAGAGAGCCTCCTCTGCGAGCTGAAACAGTCAGCACTCACTGAACACTACCTACCACAGGTAGTCAAAGGTGTTGAGATCCAAGGATCCCACACCGATGATGCTGTTCTGTCCCCTTGGACGGAGAAATCAGCGATCAGCCAAGCTTTCTATGGAACCTTGGTTAAAAAACAGTTGGGTCTAGAAATGAACAAAAAGGCTTTCCGCTTTTCGTTGGACCCCAACGATAAACAGGTAATGACCGCAAAAGGGATCATTGACCTGAAACTGATCTGGAACCAACGAGAACTGGATCACCCGTTCCTCGTGGTCCCGAACTTACCACATGCAACCTACATAGGCTCCGACATTTTGGTAAGGTTAGGTGTCCGAGTGGACATCAACAACAATGTACTGTGGTCACTAGACACAGCCACAAAGGACTCTCCTGTGCTAACAACAGAGAACCTTAAGGCTGGACAGACCATTCCAGAGGTCTGTCAGATTGCTAACAGCCATAACACTGCGGTACCACCTCAGGTTATGAACAAGCCGGTGATGTGTCACATCATGAAAGGACAAGCTATTAGCACAAAACAGGCATACTTTCAACCATCTCCTATGTTTTTCAACTTAGGACTGTCCATGGAGGCCACATTCCAAGTGACCCTCGACTGCAGAACCACGACTGTTGCTGTGTGCAACACAAGCACAGAAGAGGTACTGATCCCAAAAAACACACAGCTAGGATGGTTGATCTCCACTGATTTTCATGATTTTGAGCTAAGCATTCCATTTCTGGGAGGACTCCCAGAGAACTTGATCCCATATCAACACACGGGGCAAGTCTTGTTCACGAAACCAACACAGGCCATAGCTCTTTTCTCCCCCACTGAGTCCGACCAGGACACTGTCCGCAGGTTCGGTTTCAACAAAGGAGACAGTCTATGCCCCCAAACTTACAGTGCACTACCTGTTGACAGGTTTTACGACACTGAAGGGGACTCACTGGAGCTCCCCAAAGAACAAGAACCCCTCTCAGTTGCTTCACAGATTGACCAGGTGGTCGCCCAAGCCGACGCCCTGAAAACTGATGAAGAAAGGGACAAACTTCGCAAAGTTCTTCTAAAATATGAGAAATCATTCTCAACTGACTCGATGGATTGTGGGTTGACCACGCTCCACACAGTGAGCATCCCAACCCCGCCTAATGCTCCCCCTGCATTTGTCAGACAGTACAAGATTCCTCTGGCAGCACATCAACCTGTCAGAGAAATCATTAATGACCTGTTAGAAAAAGGTATCATCCGATACTGTAACAGCACTTACTCTGCGCCTTTATGGCCGGTGTTAAAACCTAATGGTAAGTGGAGACTCACTATAGACTACAGAAAGCTAAACAAACAAGTTCCCTTATCCAGATGGCCTATGACGCAACTCCAACAGGAACTGCCCAAGGTCACCAATGGTAAGTACTTCTCGACCCTCGACGTCGCCTCTGGTTTTTGGACCATCCCTGTGCGCGCCGAGGACCAGTACAAACTAGCTTTCACTTTTGGTGGCCGTCAGTACACCTTTAACAGGTGTCCCTTTGGCTACGCTAACTCACCTGCAGAGTTCAACATCTTCTTGAACAAAGCATGTCCAGACGCCCACGAGCGTGGAACACTGATCTACGTGGACGATGTCCTTTTGAGGCAGCCAACACTGGACTCACATTTGGCTGAGATCGACCACGTTCTGAATCAGCTGACAACTGCTGGTGCTAAAATATCACTGTCAAAATGCCAATGGTGCAGAACCAAAGTGGACTACGTTGGCCTACTTGTAGGTCCTGACGGAGTACAACCACAGCTGACTCGCACCCAAGGCCTCGACAATCTCAAAGTCCCCACCAATCTCAAAGAACTACAAAGTTTTCTGGGCGTGTGTAACTACTCGAACCAATTCATCGAGAACTATGCGGACCTTGCGAAACCACTGACTGAACTCCTTAAAAAAGACGTACCATTTGTTTGGACTGACAAACAGCAACAGGCAATGGACGCTCTTATAAACAGGATCAAGTCAGCCCCTTGTTTAGTCTACCCAGACTACAACAAAGAGTTTTACTTGGAAGTGGGCTTCTCGGCTCATTGCATAAGTGCAGGTCTGTACCAGATACACGACAGAGACAAACGTGTAGTAGCCTACGCCAGCAAAACGATGGCAGGCCCCGAATTGAGATTCTCAGACTGTGAGAAAGCTTTACTGACCACAGTGTGGGCAGTTAAACATTTCTCCAGCTACATTGGTGGACAGAAAATCATTGTGGAAACACAACACCAGCCAGTGACCTTTCTTAACAGTGAACGCATCAGAGATGGTGTGGTGACAAACTCACGTGTTGCGACGACGTGGCTCATGGCGCTTCAAAGTTTTAACCTAGACATACGTTATGGTCAAAACAAGAAGTCTCATCTGGGGACGGACTTGGCAATCTGCCAGAAGTGTACACAAGATGTACCAGCCACCCAGCCGCCGGTTGAGGTAAAACCCCCAGTAACTGAAGACCCGAATCACCACTTCTTTGATGACAATATCTGCAAAGATATGACAACGTTGTACGTGGATGGATCTTCATTCCTCCGCGACAAGATCTGCAGAGCAGGTGTTGGAGGGGTCCTCCTCCAAGACCAAGAGCAGATAACTTTCAGCTACAAATTAGGCTCTCAGACTTCTCAGTATGCTGAGATTGCAGGAATCCTAATAGCTCTCCAGATGGTAGTAGAACGCTCCATCAAGACGCTAGTTATCTGCACTGACTCTAACTATGCTCGTTTAAGTTTCGCTTGTCACCTCGCTGTGTGGAAACAGAACGGTTTCCTAACAAGCGACAGAAAAGTGGTCAAACACAAAGAGCTTTTCATAGCGTGTGATCACTTGGTGACATCACACGACTTACAGATCTACTGGAAGAAAGTTCCAGGGCATTCTAGAGTCCCAGGCGATGACAAGCACTACAATGACATTGCAGATTCCTTAGCCAAAGAAGGAGCCGACGAAGGTCCTCTATGGTCCTTCGACCCCTCCTGGTTAATCGAGACTCTGCCAACACAACCTTCAGTCAGAGTTATGGCAGTCACACGTGCACAGGCCGCAGCCAGACCTGCTGACAACGCAGTCTCTGTACGACCTGCACTGACTGACCCAGACATCATCCAACTACAGAAGTCGGATCCTGCTATCAACTCCATGATACTGTACCTGACTGATCCGAACAAAAATAGTCCGTCTAAAGACGACCTGGATTCCGATCCAGACCTTAAGGTCCTCTATCAGCTGCGCAAACAGCTAAAACTAATCAAGGGCATCTTAACTTTTGCTCATGGACCAACGTCCTCACCTGTGTTCGTGGTTCCCCATGACCAAAGGGGGGTGATGTTAGTTCATGCCCATGATCTCCCGTCCGCAGGACAC
>JBBPBX010003512.1:2831-31261 GCA_038048925.1 Garcialebias charrua
AAGCAATATTCTAAGTCTTTTATACACATGTATTTTGTTGCTGTGTTACTATTTATACACATGTATTTTGTTGCTTCTTTGCTGTGTTCTTTGCAGATTTACAGACAGCGGTTGGGTGTATTTGCCTTGTGCTCTCTTGGTGTATATTTATTACCGTATATTTTGTAATCTTACTTTCCGTCTTTCCTTTCTTTCCATCCTATAAAAAAATCATAATGGTGTGAAGAGGGTGGCTGTAAGGTGAGAAGGGAGGCCATCTACAAAAGGAAATGGAGAAAAAAATCCTTTATTTTTCTCAAAAAATTGGCCGTGAGCCTTATAATAAGGGTGCGCCTTATAATCCAAAAAATACGGTAGACAGTCTTTACTAAACATCTTTCAATTTCCTGTTTAAATTTTTTTTTAAATCACTGAACATGTGCATTGTAACTGGAATCAAATCAATGTTACTCTTTCTCTTCAGATTATACATTATACATTATAGTAGTTGGAATTAATTTTAAAGTGAGTTAAAGTTCATAGTTGGAGCCCTAGAATGAAAATCTCCTTGCATGTCTGAACTTTTTGTCTTCAAGCAAAGAATTCAGCAGGAAAAAACATTTATTGTTGGTTTTATGCAAAAATTAACTAAAGTGCAGTAATGCACTTGTGTTGAATAGAGCCGCTTTAGGAACGTGTATAGAATATTTAGCTGAAACAACATAGTACTTTGTAATTTTATGTTTTATTTATGTTCTATGTCCGATTTTGTGACATTTAACACAGTATGGTCGTTGAATATCCTGTTTTAATTAAACAAAAAATAAATTGTTTGGTTTCACTTTGATTTCTTTTTTAACAAACATTTTGTAGTTTTGAGCTGGACTCTATAACGGAACTATATTAAGACATCTCTAACCTATGGAAGCCCATTTTCCATCATGAAAGAAAAGATAAAAGCCCAACAGAAAGTCATAATTTTGACTTTTAAAGTCATAACTATGAGAATAAAAGTCATAATTTCGAGTTTTAAAGTCATACTTATGGAAATAAAAGTTATAATGTCAAGTTTTAAAGTCATAATTACGAGAATAAAAGTCATAATTTCGAGTTTTAAAGTCATACTTATGAGAATAAAAGTCATAATTATTCAATAATTCATTCAACCTTAATTTAGGCAGGTTAATCCCATTGAGCCTCAATGACTCATTTACAAGAGAGACCTGGCTACAAACAAAGAACGATGACAACAGCAACTGTAGATTTTCCTTGGACAATCAACAATAGACAATCATAAGAGAGGCATACAGATTTTCTTTAACAAGTTAAAACAAAGATGTCAAAGTATCAAAACAGACAGATTATAAGGCAGATGTAGAAAATCAAAAACAGGAACATGTCTGCATTGGTTTTTGCCAGGATTCCAACAGATTCTTAAAGCAATTTAGAGAAGTCAAGGTTGAGAGCTTCAGATCTTTTTGTAAGATATTCCAGGAAGCAGGAGCGGAGTAGGAGAAGGCCCTTTTACCAAGCTCAGTTCTCACTGACAGAACACTGCAGGTAATCATGTCCTGAGAGCACACGCAGTAGCTGCACTCAGGCATAGACATGTATGAGTTTTAAAGCACCTTGATAGCAGTTTATCTGTTTTTAACTGTGCTCTATAAATAAAGATGACTTGACTTAACTTAAAGTAATAATTTTGACTTGTAAAATCATAATTTTGAGTTTTAAAGTCATAATTATGAGAATAAAAGTCATAATTATTAGTTTTAAAGTCATAATTATGAGAATAAAAGCCATAATTTTGAGTTTTAAAGTCATAATTATGAGAATAAAAGTAATAATTATTAGTTTTAAAGTCATAATTATGAGAATAAAAGCCATAATTTTGACTTTTCAAATTTAATTCCGAAGGTTATCCCTTGCCGGACACCTTGACTACAGGGATGCTATTTCCTGTTAGACACCGGTAGTTTTCCTGGATAGCACATGGATTCATTCATTCAATGGATGTCCCTCTGCCTTCAAACATCAATCCTTTTAAATAAAGGTATGTAATGTATATATATTTTCATCGCCACTTTGTATAGCATTTAGTATCGAAGCCCATTTCCGCTATGAAATAAAAGCCCAACAGGAGGTCATAATTGAGTTTTAAAGTCATAATTACGAGAACAAAAGTCATAATTATGACTTTTGTTACCAGAATTATGACTTTAAAACTCAAAATTATGATTGTTATTCTCATAATTATAATCTAATAATAATATAATTTTATTCCATAAATCTATAAATCTCAAAATAATTTAAAAGTCAATTTTTTTTTTCATTTTTTTTTCATTTATAGATGGCCTCCCTTCACACCTTATAGCCATCCTCTCACTCCAATATGTATTTTTATTTTTATTTTTTTAGAGAAAGAAAGAAAGAAAAGAGAAAGTAAGACAACAGAACAACAATTATCCACAAAAAGAGCACAAGGCAAACACACCAAACCTCCGTCCACAATCCTGCAAAGCACATGACAGAACACAGCAACGAAACATACAAGCATAAAGACTAATAATATTCATGACCTTGCAGTAGAATTCTATAAATACACATACCCATACCTACAAATATATATACAGTATACATACATATACATTTATATTCATTCATATACCCATCTACATATCTGCATATATCTACATATACATCCCTGCATCCAATTGTGTGTGGTTGTGAGCATGCATAAGTGAATAAGGTTCCTCCAATAGAACATTTAGCAGCGACTGTGAAGCATCAGAGATCCGTCCCCCCAAAGCCCGAGACAGACGAAGGGGCGATCAAGGCCCAAGACCCCAGGAAGGACCCCGAGCCCAGAGTCCCCAGGACCACCCGAACAGGACGAGCCACTCGTCCACTCCCCAGATCCGACCAAGGGGAAGAACCGGACGAACCCCACCAGGGACCACACACAATGACCCCCCGGGGTCAACAGCGACAAATACACAGGCCCCCGCCGGAGCCCGCTGCACCGACGTAGCCCCAGGGCCGGTCACCGAGGCTCGGGCACCGGGGACGCCCATCCCTCAGGTCCAGACCCGACAGGACCAGAGGACCCGAGCCCCACCAGGCAGCCACCAGGCCGAGCTGACAAACGCCCAAGCGCCCAGCCCCAGATAGTGAGGGCCCCAAGCACGCCCGCAGGCAGAGGAACACCCACCAGGGGGCCACGTGGCAGGAGCGCGACACTGGGTAGCCTCAGAAGTATCAGAGAGGGGGCAGTCCAAGTCCCAGCCTGACACTTAAACATTCATACACAGACACACTCATTCAGACCCACCCTCATCCTCACCCTCAGTCACAGAAAGACAAACAATAACGACACGCTCCATTCATAATCCCGATGCACACTCTATACCCCCTAGGTCCAAGACATGTACCTGCTCCCTACATGGGGCAGCCCACATCCAAACCCAGGAGGTAGGCCCATTCATTCTGGGGCGGAGAGTAGTAGACATCCAAGATCCGGCCCACCCCGCGCCCTGCCGACAGGACAGGACAGGACACCCGAGTCCGAGCCTGGGCATTTCTTGAATGAATGCATATCGCCCGCTGCCTTTCATGCCAGAGTTTTAGACTAAAATTGACTGATGTTAAGGAGCGACAGAGTTGGAGCCGTTTTGGGCAAACCTTGAATGTGACATGTAATATCATAAGATGTCACTTTCAGAGTATGTGCTGTGAATGAGTCTCAGCTACTACCACTTCAAATTTTAGGACAATACTGTATCTGACAAACTGAATGAGTTATAGACATTTGTGTTTTTGTTTATTTCTTAGAGTCAGTCAGATGTGGCAGCCATCTTGATAAGTGACTCCAAAAGTTTGACAGTTAATGTAATTACTTTCTGCAAGTTTCATTAAAATTCATCCATTTGTTTATGGGGTATTTTGGTAACAAACACAAACACAGAAACTACAGGCAACTACAGATGGCTTTGGTGCAGCAGGTAAGACAACCAACCAATCTACCAGAACCAGGAGAAGATCCATCCATTATCTTTTACCCGCTTCTTCCATTTTGGGTCACGGGGGTCGCCGGTGCGGTGCCCATGTCCAGCAATCACAGTGCGAGGGGCGGGGTACACCCTGGACGGGTCGCAAGTCCCCAGGAGAAGATGATAAACAAATAACAGCAACCTAAAAATGTATGTTCTCATTAGGACAACTCACTAAAACTGTGCCGAGTTAAAAGTCATATGTCAGCCACAGACTCCCTCAAGATCAGGGGTCTGCAACCTTTGCCATAAAAAGAGCCATTTTTGCCATTTTGCTTACAAATTACAAAGTGTCAGAGAGCCGCAAAACCTCCTCCATCTGTCAACTGGTGGACCTCTACAAGTTTGTTGGAGATGGCTTTTCCAGCTAGTGGGGGTGGTATTATAAAATGAAAAATGTCTAACTATTAACATTTATTGATATTTTTGCATTTTAATACAAAAGAAAAGCCCAGATTCATTTAAAGAAATGAAAAAATACGGTAATTTTTATCACTTTTATAAAAAATAAAACGCTGAACTCTCCAGGCCCATGTGAGTTTTCCTAATTGTTGAAGAATTGTTTCCTACTTTAAAAGAAAAAGGGTTGTGAGCTCACTCATCCAGGTAGATAACAACAAAAAGGTTAAATCGCGTCATCTGGACCAGTATCTTTAAGCGAAGGCTATGGGACAGATCTGGTTGGAAGGCCGTAGACTGAGGAAGTCCTCTGGATGGGGGATGAAACGTTTCTCACTTAAAGAAACTGGTCCAGACACAATTTAACGTTTTTAAAATGATCCTAGCATAAAGTTAAAGACTGTATAAAATTAGACCTGTTTCTTTAGATATCCACTTACATTTTTAAAGAAAATAAATACTTTTTTGTGTGTTTTATTCTTAGTCAAGTCAAAGTCAACTTTATTGTCAGAACTGCAATATGTACAGGACATACACAGGATTGAAATTGCATTTCTCTCTTAGGGTTATCAAACTCACTGATTATATTCCTTCTCAGCAGCTTGTCTTATTCCAAAAGTGGTTTTGAGAGAAACATCACGCTGCTGGAAGTTGCCTGAAAGTGGCTAACAAACTACTAGCATGATGTAGTCCACATGCTTTACGCCTTATATTTGTACTATTCTTCACATATTTGAAAATGAAAGGAAATCTGCTAAAGCTAGACCTTTTCATTGTAGGTGATAATTTAAATAAAACCCAGTTTTATTTCAGTTTTGGTCAAAGCCTGAAGGAGCCGCTGCAGAGGGACCAAAGAGCCACATGTGGCTCCAGAGCCACAGGTTGCAGACCCCTGCTCTAGATCATGGGATCTTTAAATATGTGTTGTTAATGTGACTGTTACTAATTGAGGTAAATGTAATAACAACAAATATTTAAACCTTTGTTTTAAATTCCGCTCAAATTAACCGGCTGCTGTCGTTTGAGTTCATGACAGCTCGGCTGAGGAATGTTTCATGAGCTGCTGTTCAGGTTTTGGAGGAACTAGTTGGATAGCATTCTGTGCATTATTGTCACCCTCCCAAGATAAAACATCCTGTAACTTTGGTGGCTCTGAGAAGAAAATGTTAGTCCTGTAGACGAGAAGGAGAACGCGAGCGCAGCTGTCGCAGCTTCTTTCAAACAGACTCCACGGTCAGATGCTCAAACTGAAGGCAAGTGGAGTTTTTCCATCGTTTTGGCTTTGGATCTTCGTTTCCTCTTGTCGAGCGGTCAATGCAAGCTTGTGCTCCCTGGTCACATTCAGACAATCAACAGGCCGGGTAAGAAAACATCATTAAGATAAACTGATTTGTTATCACAAAATAATTGCTACTTCAATTCAAATGAACATCTGTTGGCTGCAGGCTGGGGGTGAAATTGATGTACTTGTTAATTAGTTTTGGATTAATTTGACTTCCTCCCTAAAAATACATAAAAGTAGGATTTAACCTGTTATGATCTTTGACCTTTTTAAAATAAAAAAACATCTAAAATCACTTCAGGCTTTCCAGAAGAGAAATCATTTCTCAGAATGAGTCATTTTCAAAGGTAAACTCACCTGTAAGTTACCATCTTTGTTTTGATGCACATAGTCACGGCGTGTTGTTTTTATGCTATTAGGTCTTAGCGTATTTTTAGTTGATGATTTTCTTGCTCATTTAGATCTTATTACTGTTTTTTCTTTTACAGTTTATTGTTTGATGTAACTGGGACCCTGTGTACACCATTTCCTTCCACCACATGTATCATGTGGTGCGAATGACAATAAACAAACTCTCCGACATGAAAAAGCCACAAAATTAACGTAATCTGTGCGTCTTAAAAAAAAATTCTGTGTTTTCATTTAAACTAAAAGCCAAAGCAAGAAGTTTGGGTCAGAATGAGCGCACGGTTCATTTGCATTCCAGAGGAGTTGGTTTCAGCAGAAAACTATTTTGACTCTCATGCTTCACTTTTTGTAAAGTTAAACTTACGGCTCATGTCACAATTGTTACTGTTTTATTGAAGTCCATCCAGTGGCGCATCAGATATTTTGCTAACAGACGCAACTGAACAGAACGCAACTGATTCCATTAGTTTGACTACAGATCTTGCACAAGCAGTTACCGTATTTATCGGACTATAAGGCGCACTTAAAATCCTTTAATTTTCTCAAAAATTGACAGTGAGCCTTATGTATTAATTCTGGTTGTGCTTACTGACCTCAAACTGATTTTATGCGGTACACGGTGCTCAAAAATATGTCAAAATGAACTTGTTTTGTTTAATGCGCCTTATACTCCAGCCTTATGTATGAAAACAGACCCATTGATATTGCACCTTATAATCTGTGCTGCTTGGACTGCGCTGTGATCTCAGCTGCCAACACACCAAATTTAAGCTCCGTATTAAAATCTTTTTTGTTTACGTCCCTTAGCTGTGGCGGCCATCTTAAGTCGGGTTGACTCCAAAAGTTAATCATCTGAGTGTCATAAACACTCGATCACTGGTTCATGACATGTTTTACTGAGTCAAACACAGATGTGCACACACACAAATGAAATAAAACGCATTATTACCTCCGGCCTTTTGGTGAAAAACTGCTTAAGCTGCTCCGCATTTAGGAGTACAGGTAGTCCTCGACTTACGACAGATTCCGTTCCTACGCTCCGTCGTAAAGTGAATTTCGACGTAACTCGAAACATACATCAAAACTGCACCTTATATGTACAGAACTGTATTTTACCAAGCACTTAGCCTATCCTAACACAGTACAGTACCCTACATAATTATCAAAAAACACATACATTTCAAAGTCATAATTAAGGGGAAAAAATAGTTAATTTCTTACTCTGGACTGCTGGTGAAGCTATTTTATTTATTTATTTTAGTTTTTTCATTTTGAAAAATGTGATACAACAAATGACAAGCAAATGAAAAGAAAAAATATATAAGGTGTAAAATGAAAAGGTAGCAGATGAAGAAAATATCTTATTAAATCTGCTCCTATCTATCTAATACAAACTAATTGCTCTCTAATAACAAAATATAAGTAAATAACTAATTTAACCAACAATTATATGGATTACTCAATTACATTCAATTATATTTGTTTAACAATTCAACTTTGACAATTTTCTTAAAGACAGAAATTGATTTAGCTTCCTTAAATACTGACATTAAATTATTCCATAATGTTACGCCTTGTATTACTGTAGTTCTTCCCTTCAAACTTGTTCTGAACTGTGGTTCATTTCCTCCGTTCCTCCCTCCCTCCTCCGGATTCTGCATTCGTTTACGTTGTAAAACCGCCGTCCATAAAACACCTACTTTTCCACAGCTGCTGCCTGTCCAGCTTGGTCCAACAAGTTTTGTTTTTTGAATGTCCAGAGGACCAGACTTAGCTTTTTTAGAGAGTACAGTGCAAGCTATAGCCTCCGCAGCTAAACCGGAAACTGCCGGAAACTGTCGGAAACTGTGTTAATCGGCTTCAAAATCAAAAAAATCAAAATACAGTATATATTTTTGATTTTATTTAGTTTTTTTTTTTTTATGGGAGGTGCGTCTTAACCGCGAAACGTCGTAACTCGAGGCCGTCGTAAGTCGAGGACTACCTGTAATTCATTATATTTTATGTTACGTAAAACCAGCAGTTTTCATCACATTTACAAAATAGTTTAATTTTTACAATTTACAGAAAGCGCTACTTTTTTCCTGATGGTGTTTCATTTTCTTTTTCGTTTCCAAACGAAGCTGAGCCATGGAGGAAAGAACTGAGAGTCCCATTGCAGTGAAAGTGGAGGAGAACTCCCACAGCTTCGTCCTCACCTACTTCCAGGGGGACATCAACAGCATGGTGGACGCCCACTTCACACGGGCCCTCAGCAAACTCTGCAAGCCCACAGAGCCCGCAGGAAAAACAAAGAACAGCCACAAACCTATTAAAAGCGGTAAGCACGATGAAACAAACAGAACGAGGTGGATTTTTTTCACCTCGATGACACGTTTCTTTCCTCTGCAGAGCACTCAAACACCTGTCAGAGCAGCGTGTCTTACACCAAGTCCCTTGTCCCGTCTGAAGGGGGACACTCTGTGACTTTCAGCTCCGCAAACGAGACTCCGGTGTCCTGGAACTCATTCAGGACTAGAGAGGGTCCGGTGCTGCCTGCCATTGTGTGCCCGCTGCCGCCGGAGGGGCAGTGTTTTACTGGACAGCAATATTCCACATCTTTGCTCAATCTGCTGCACAGCGACCGCGGGGAGATCGTACCCAGCATGGCCTCCAGCTCCAAACCAGAACCAGTACCCGGCTGGACAGTCCCTCAGGGGTTTAGAGAGTCTGTGGACCCTTCTATAAGCTTTGAACCAGGTGAGTCGGAAACTCCAACAGCTTTGTAAAACTTTCTGTTTGCTCTTTATATGGGAGGCTGGGTAAGACATACTTCAAAATTAACACATACACACCTATGAAAGCATGTAAACATGTGAAATCATGTATACATATGAAATCATGTTTACATGTGGCCCAACATATGGCTTTGAACGTTTGTCTTTAGCCTTTTTATGGACGGCTTTAAACACACGGCTATTATTATGTACATGTTGTAACTCTGAATGATGTCTTAAATGGCCTCCCATACATTTCTGGAAACACTTTCAGCAGAGAAAACCCTGATGGCTTCAAATCAGTGTATTTCTTTAGGCATTTAATTATTGTTTTTAGATGTTGCAGTAATAAAATTAACTTTGCATGTGCACATTTTCTCTGGAAGCACAGAGTTTTTACAATGATCTGAAAGTGGGATTCATTGCGTGCATGTCGCCCAGTGCCTTGCATGACAAAAGTTTTAAACTGAAAGATTGAGCAATCTGGTGTTGGTCGGAGTGCGTCTCAGCTATTTTCACATATTAGCACACTGTCTGTGAAAATGAGTTATAGTCATTTCTGTATTTATAATAATAATAATAATAATAATAATAAACTTTATTTGTATAGCACCTTCCACAATGCCTTGCATTGACCAAGGTGCTTAACAGGATAAAAAGAAAAATAAACGGGAACAATAGATCAATGAAAATAGAATAAGAAACCACAGCGATAAAAGAAGGCAATGGAAATAAAAAATGCTACATACTAAAATAACACAAGTAATAAAAGTTACACACAGAAAGCTTTTTTGAACAAGTGAAATAAAAATGCAATTGAAATAAAGATGCTACATACTAAAATACAAAATAATAAAAGTTACACACTGAAAGCTTTTTTGAACAAGTGGGTCTTCAGTTTGGTTTTGAACAGAGTCAGATCAGAGGTGGCACGCAGCTCAAGGGGGAGGCTGTTCCAGGCTTTTGGGCCGGCAACAGAAAATGACCGGTCTCCCCATTGCTTGTACCTCGAGCGAGGCACCTCCAGCAGGTGTTGACTGGCAGATCGTAGGTCCCTGCCAGGCTGATGGACTTTCAGAAGTTCTGAGATGTAGAGGGGAGCAAGTCCATTCAGAGCTTTGAAAACAAACAGCAGCAACTTGAACTGTATCCTGAACTGAACTGGGAGCCAGTGTAGAGAGGACAGGACAGGAGTGATGTGTTCATATTTTCGTGTGTTGGTCAAAAAGCGCGCGGCAGAGTTCTGTACAAGCTGTAAACGGGAGATGGAGGATTGATTAATGCCAAGATACAAAGCATTACAATAGTCAAGTCTGGAGGTCACAAAGGCATGGATGGCCTTCTCCAGATCACCACGACTAAGAAATGACTTGACTTTGGAGAGCAGACGGAGTTGGAAAAAGCTGGTCTTGACAACAGAACTGATCTGTTTATCAAACTTTAAATTGGAGTCAAACTGCACTCCAAGATTTCTGACCACCGAGTTGAAGTGGGGGAGGGGAAAACCAACACTGGGACAGGGAAGGATGTTGCTGGTGTCATCAGGTGCACCAAACAAAATGCATTCAGTTTTATCTGTGTTTAGGTGGAGGAAGTTTTGAGAGAGCCAGTGCTTAATGTCATTTAAGCAGTTGACAAGAGTGTTTGAACTGAGTGAGGGGTTGGGAGTGACTGGCAGATAGATTTGTAAATCGTCTGCATACATGTGAAAAGACAGGTTATGACGTGTGATGATTGATCCTAATGGCAGCATGTAAAGAGAGAAGAGGACTGGCCCTAGAATAGATCCCTGTGGTACGCCGGAGGTCAGAGGGGTTGATGAAGAGGAGGACAGATCGCCTATCATGACAGAGAAAGTTCTCCCAGACAGGTAAGATTTGAACCACTCAAGCACAGCTCCCTGGAGGCCAACCTGCTGAGACAAGCGGTTGATTAGTACCTGATGGTCGACGGTGTCAAAAGCTGCTGAGAGGTCTAACATCACCAGCAGTGCAGGGTTTTTTGCATCCAGAGACAGAAGAATGTCATTCTGTACTTTGAGCAGTGCAGATTCAGTGCTGTGACGAGCTCGAAAACCTGACTGAAATTTTTCAAACAGGTTGTTGAGTTCTAGAAAAGATTGAAGTTGAATAAAAACAATCTTTTCTAGGACCTTTGATAGAAATGACAGATGGGAAACTGGCCTGAAATTAGAGAGAGCTGTAGGATCTAGGCCTGGTTTTTTTAGAAGAGGCCTGACCACAGCATGTTTGAAAGCAGATGGCACATAACCTGAAGTTAGACAGCTGTTGATAAATGACAAAACAGAAGGACCAATTACATCAAAGCATTGTTTGAACATTTTAGAGGGAATGATGTCCAGAGAACAGTTTGTTGGTTTCATCTGCTGAACCACCTTGGTGAGTTGAGGCAGTGAGACGAGATCAAACTGGTCAAAAACAGCAGTGGTTATTGTAGAGGTACATGACAGGATGGTGTTGGATGAACTGACAATGTTCTGTCTGATAGAGTCTATTTTGTTGACAAAATAGCTCTGAAAGTCATCACAGGTAGACTGTGTGGCAGTTTTCAGAACATTGACAGATGGATTGATGACAGACTGGAGTGTGCTGAAAAGCGTCCTCGGCCGGTTGGAGCTGGTGGAGATTAAGTTGGAGAGGTACTGTGACTTGGCCTGTTTCACAGCGTTATCATACTCACAGAGACAGTCTCTCAGTATTCCCTGAGATACATGAAGCCGGTCACGCTTCCATTTTCGCTCTGCTTGTCTGCAACGTTGTCGAAGAGCTCGCGTCGTTTCGTTGAGCCATGGTGATGGTCTGTTTTTTGAAGATGCCTGTTTGAGAGGAGCGATGGAGTCCAAGATCGTTGTGCAGGTGTGATGGAAGGAGGTGATGAAGTCCTCAGGATGTAGAGATGGGTTCAGGCTGACAGCAGAGCAAAATTCAGTGCTCTTAAAGGCATCAGTAAACTCATTTGGAGTTAATGGGTTGATGGAGCGGCAGAAACGTGCTGGGAGAATAGCCTTTGGTGCAGGAGTGGTGAAAAATTCAAATAATATGGGAAAATGGTCTGAGATACAGGTGTCCAGGATCTCCACAGCAGGTATTTGAAGGCCGTGGGAGATAATTAAATCCAGTGTATGACCCAGGGTGTGTGTGGCCCCCGAGATCGACTGTGACAGGTTAAAAGAGTCCAGGAGGTTCTGAAACTCACATCCAAGCTGATTACTTGGGCAGCAGGTGTGCACGTTGAAGTCTCCACAGAAAAGCCAAGAGTCAAACTTTGGTAGCAAGTCCGCCAGTAGTTCTGAAAACTCACTGACAAAGTTTTTATTGTATTGTGGGGGCCTATAAAAAACGCCACACAAAATAGGTTTAGCAGATTCCAGCACAAAAAACATGCTTTCAAAACTGGAATAATTTTTCTGAGGCAACAAACGGTACTTGAATGCATCACTGAACACAGCAGCCAGGCCCCCTCCCTTTCCAGCCCCACGCGGAGCGTGGGGCTGGAAATTTATTTAATGAAATTTATTTAATGAATTTGAGTAGTTGTGGCAGCCATTTTGAAACTGGTTGACTCCAAAGGTTAATCCATTGGATATGTGCATAAAACGATTATTTTCTGAGTGTTTCATTAAAATCTATTCAACAGTTCATGAGATACCCTGATGCATGCTCAATAATCCAGGTCGTTCATGAGGTATTTTTCTAACAGACAGGTGAATCACATGCAATCTGTTAGTGCTCAGAGTACATGTTGGGATTGAGTCTCAACTACAAACACGCCATGCTTCGGCTGATTATCAGCAAAACGAGGCTGGTTCCCTTTCAGTCATGTCTCTCAGTGCAACATATGCTATGGGAATTGCGGCCCCGCGCGATTACCTGAAGGAATACATTCACGCCTTTACGGCAGGGGCGTCAGCGTCGCGCCAGAGGCCCCGTCCTCTGGGTACTTAAGCCGCTGATGCCCATTCATCATTCTCTTATTGCCCTTCACCTCGCTTAAACCTGAACTCTCTCTCTTCGCGGGACTTCTCTGCTGCTTCATCGCTCGACCAGAGGTGAGCTTGCTCCCTACACAGAGCGCACAGAGAATTATTCCTGCGTACTGCTGGGCTAGCGAAAGCTAGTCCGGCACATTTTTCCTTAACCCCAAAGTTTTTTCTTCTCCTCTTTCCGCAGACTGCTTTGCTCGACGGCGCTAACTGCGTCACACCGCTACCTCTGCTAATTCGTAGCAGGCTAGCCAGCGAAAGCGACGCGACGGAGGAGACGTCTCAAATAAAGAGAAAAAAGATCTTGGAAGGACTCGCTCGTCTTATCTCGGACATGCCTCCGGAGAAAGGAAAGCGAAAGACAAGACTTCCAAAAAAGACCAGCAGGGTGGCGAGCCCACCCTCACGCGCCTGCCCCAGCGGATGCGGTTTTTCCCTCTCAGCGACGGACACCCACGAGGCTTGTCCCATCTGCTTGGGGATGTTGCACGCGAACATGGCGCTGGACGCACCCGAGTTTTGCCCTCACTGTAGCCAGATGTTGGAGGCGGTGAAGATGCACCGGGCGGACTTTGTCGCCAAGGCCATGGGGGCTGCTGCAGCGCCAGCAGACCCAGACACTACTGAGCCTCTGACTCCCACGCCGGAGCTCGAGAGCATGGCTTTGGACGACAGCACCCAAGTCGAATGGGGCGACAGCCCAGATGTGCTGGCCCCCATGGTGGACTTAACAGTCGAATTTGACACTCGAGGCATGATGAACGAGGACGAGATCTCAATTTCAGCCTCAGGTGAATTTTCTGCGGACGACGCCGACGTCGGATACGGGGAACAGGGAGAAGACCTCTCCCGCACCCCGGTACCTGTGCTCCCGGAGACTGACTTTTCCATCCCTGCTCTGTTCGACTTGTGTCACAGAGCAACGGACCCACTGCAGATCCCATGGCCGGAGCCTCCACCTCGTCAACAAGTCACGAGGTTGGCAGGAAATTATTTTTACTCAAAGCAGCAGGCCGCCACGAGGCAAAGGATGCCCGTCTTTCCGGACTTCCTCACAGAACTGACTC
Organism: Garcialebias charrua; assembly: GCA_038048925.1. Taxonomy (NCBI): domain Eukaryota; kingdom Metazoa; phylum Chordata; class Actinopteri; order Cyprinodontiformes; family Rivulidae; genus Garcialebias; species Garcialebias charrua. Next base: position 16,775 of record JBBPBX010003512.1, read on the forward strand.
GCACCTGGTCTCAGCCCAGAGCTCCCATGCTGCTGCCGCTCTCGCAGTTTCTCGACATTGACGGGATGGATGAAGTGGGATTAGCCAACGTGCCTCAAACTGAGGACATGCTGGCGTCTCATCTGGCTCCCAAGTCTTCCGGGACAAAACCAACTCTCCCCAGCAAGGCCTGTCGAGCTTCGGCTTCTCTGCTCGAGAAATGCTACAGGGCTCAGGGTCTCACGGCGCGCGCTATGAACGCGTCTGCAATGATGCAAGCCTACCTGGTTGAAAAACTACAGGAGCTCCAGGTAACGACAGATAAGCAAGCTGCCGCGGAGCTGCTGGATGAAGCCCGTAGGGCAACAGACTTTGTGCTCCGGATGATGGGGACAGCAGCTGTTGCACAAGGCAGAGGAATGGCTGAGGTGGTCATCGCAATACGCCATCTGTGGATGACCTTAACTGACCTCCCGGAGGGACAGAAAGTTCCTTTTCTCCACCATTCGATAGAACCGACGGGACTTTTTGGAAAAGCGCTGGATCGAATTCAGACCAGGCTGGACCAGAGGCGCAAACAGGCTGAAGCTCTCCGAGTGGGCATCCCCAGGAGAACCTTCGCCCCCCCCCCCAAGGAGTCAGCTGGGAGCAGAGCACCGCAGCCTCGACACCATTCAGCCACACGTGCCCCACCGCAAAAGCGGCCGGCGTACGAGGCCGAGCACCGGCAGAGACCACCGCCGGGCCCACCTCGGACCGAACACGCCTGGAGTAAGAACAGATTTGTTCCCCGCCAGGCGGACCGGTACAGAACCTCCTCGGCGAATCGGGACACCAAACAGAAGCGTGCCTGATGAACCAGGACCGCTTCTTAACTTTACACGATCACCCGCCCACGCGGTACGGGAAATGATCTTTTCACGTCCAGACTTTGTTTGTAGCACGGTACAAAAAGCTGGTGACTTTGTTTTAGACACAAATCATGTTCTTTCTGCTGTGAGTGACATAAAGTCAAATATGTTGTTACACATAAGCACGAATAAAGCTAAAAAAACAGCCCCTCTCTGTTTTCTTGACTCACAAAAAAAAACAACAACAACAAACACAATAACATCAGCAGAACGGGTCCCTCTGTCCTGCCAGCCTGACATAAAGGGAGGGGGCCATCTCCCCCCCCTCCCTCACGGCTCACGGGGTGTTAGCCTAATCAATAAACCCCAGCAGGGTGCCTCGGTTCTGTCTGCAACAGACAGGCCCAGAGGCGCCTGCAAACAGGCCCGACACTCCTCACAGAGACAGGTGAGGGGGGTCACGTGCTCCGGCCCCCGCTCTGTTGTAAACCACGGGGTGGACAATACACAAACAAACCCGTGACACGTCCGCGCTCCAGGGGTGCGCGCCGACAGAATCCGATGACCCACCTGAAGGGAACGAGGTGCAACATACTTGGCCCTTTTTAATGCTGAAAGCTCGGTGAAGTGCATCTTGGAGAATGATGAATGGGCGTCAGCGGCTTAAGTACCCAGAGGGCGGGGCCTCTGGTGCAACACTGACGCCACTGCCGTAAAGGCGTGAGTGTATTCCTTCAGGTAATTGCGCGGGGGTGCAATTCCCATAGCATATGTTGCACCTCGTTCCCTTCCTTCAGGGAACATGAGTTATGGTGCATAACTTTCAGGTTTTAGCCGTGTTCCTGTTCACTAAGGTTAATTAGCTGTAGCGGCCATTTTTAATCAGGTTGACTCTCAGAGCTCAGTTTTAGTTGCTGATTCAGTGAATAGGTTCTGAAAGTTTCATTGAAATCCCACTGCTCGTTCATGAGCTATTTTGCTAAAAGACCAAATAAATATATACATTTACAACGCACACAGTTGCTACCAATTACACCGTTGCACGTCTTTTATAGTTGTGGGCAATAATCATAATGGTTGGAAGTGAGATGCTTAAGGGTCAAATGGTTTTAAAAAGTTTTGAGTCATCAGAACAGCTACAAATAATAAATGTTGCTGTTTAATATCGCCGGTGAAGGTGCTCATTGTGTTTTTCCTGTTTATCTGAAGAGGTATTTACTTCCTGTTTGTATTCTCTGTGCCAGGGCGGCATGTGGACAAAAAGGATCTCTACTGGTATTGAGGATAAACAGCAGCAGCATGGGCAGAGGACACTGAATTTTGTTTTTCTCGTCAAACACCCGAGTGTCTCACTGGAACAAAATTCCCACAGCCGTGTTTCTGTTTCCTGCTTCCTGCTCTGATGGCTCCATTCTTCACTGAAATGACCTCAGCCCCTGGGCCTGCACTATGACAGCGAGAACGCCCGCCAGCAAACCAGCTCTTCCAGTTTTGTCATTCCTCTTTTTCATTCCTAGAGCTGTGGATTTTCACTCCCTTTGCAGTGAAGTCAGGTGAAGTGTACTTTCGACCAGTGTTAAGTCTCACCCGCGTGTACATGTTGAAATAAATCATTATTCTATCTACAAATCGGATGGGTTGAGGTTGTGTGAAGTTATGTAAAATGTGCATAAAATAAGAAGGAAAGCTGTATTTTTGGTTTTTAATGTATTGTTATAATGTGTTTATACAGTAAAAACATGCATACTGAAATATATATCTGAATAGATATTAGCATCTGCTCCAAGTGAAAACTGCTTTAAAACTGTATATTGTGAAATGTATTAAACAAAGTAACTTTAGTTGTAATGTAATTACAGCAAAATGCAAATAATAATGGTTAAAGAGGTGACCCCTACTGGTCAGTTTGACACAGATCCTACGAGCGTTCAAGAAAAGCAACGATGAATATTAATAATACAGGAGATTTCTGGGTTTAAACCTCTTATTTCTGTATTATATGGTCTCCATGCTGGTTGCTGACCTTAAAGGGTGCAAACATGAAAACTCCTCCATCTGTTACTTCCTGAAGGAAATAAATGCATTTGATAAATTGCATTAATAGAGAGCATTGTTTACTTTTTACCACGTTGGTTCCAAAATCAAGGTGAACTTATGATCTGTAAGTTTTGTGCCTTTATAGACACTTTAAGAAGCATAAAGGTGTTTGGAAATAAGTTTTAATTATGGATGTAAATAATATAACTACATTTATTTGAATATATTTCTATCATCTTTAATGCAGCACATCAGTTAAGTTTGTTTACAAATCTATTAGGAAATAAACGTGTGAGCTTATGAATAATTAAATGTTGCTAAAACAGTCTAAAAGGACCAGGTGTTACTGTTTGTGTTTGCTTCTACTGACAGAAAAAACAAGACTTCTCCAACAAAATAACAACTTTGGTGTAAAAAGTGTTGATTGTTGATGTTTTTCTAAAGATTGTAGTTGATGTCAGCGCTGACATAACATCTCAGGCTACAGCTTTTACTTCTATGTACCTATTTATTTATGAAATGGGATTGTGTGGAGTTGTTATCAGCAGTCAGTATCCTACCTGCAGTAGGATTAGCTTGTAGGCTTGCTTGTATATGACAAATAAACTATCCTAATAAAATGACCAATGTGAATAAAACCATTTATGGATCTTTTGAGGAATTTTTTTTTAAGGTTTGTATGTGACCCAAACCAAATGATTAATGGATCAGCACCAGTCCCTGGCCCAGTAGTTGGGGACTGTTGGATAATTTAATTATAAGCCAAACAAGAATGCAAGAAGATCTTTTCAACCCAGGTTTACTTCTTGCAAGGGGTGCAATCAAGGGCGTAGATTTCATTTCATTATTGAGGGGGACCATAAACAGGGAAATTTTTTAAGAGCAATTTTGGGGGGGTCGACAAAGTTACAGTGAAATGTAATGCAAAATGTACAGAGGGAAGTTTATCCAAACTGCATGCATATACTATGCAGAATAATCAGCAATAATATTGATTTAAATGGCATGTATTTAGTAGTCTTAATACTACTATTAATCAGTACAATAGTGACACTCATTACTCTTGTAAAAAAAAATAATATGTTCAATCTTTGCCACTTGTCATTTTGACAAGTGGCAAAATGAGAATTTTGCAAAATAGGTCCCCTCTAAATATTGTTTAAATTTCAGTTTGGCTTGTATTCATAGATTGCTGTGGTCAGTGTCACTGATAATCTGGTACCACACCTTCCCAAAATCTTAAAGCTTAAAAAGAAAACAGTTTTCAAGGAGAAGAAATACTTTAATGCAGGGGTCACCAAACTTTTTGAGACTGAGAGCTACTTCAGTGGGACCAAGAGGCACAAAGGTCCACTTGTTCGTTCCAAACAAATTTGCATGGTTCAACTTTAATTATAGTATTAATAATAATACATTTACATACATGTGAATATATGACTGCCTGATCACATCTGATCTGGTCTGTATTATTAAAGACTCCACACAATGATTTAGCTTGGTAAATATGATCAATTATTATTGATAATTACCAGTAGTGATTAGAACTCTCAATCAAGAACTTGAGTCCTCAGTTTGAATAATTTTTTGGCTCTTCTGTGCAAATGTAAATTGTTCTTAGCTTTGACTGGGAGTGTGGATGGTTGTTTGTCTCTTTATCTGTCTCTGTGATGGACTGGAGACCTGTCCTGGGTGTATCTGGGACAGACTGGAGACCTGTCCTGGGTGTATCTGGGACAGACTGGAGACCTGTCCTGGGTGTATCTGGGACAGACTGGAGACCTGTCCTGGGTGTCCCTGCCTTCACACAAAAGCAGCTGAGATTGGTTCCAGTCCTAAACAAGGGGGCATAATGGATTACTTATTAACTGATATTTAAACATAAAACACTATTTCTTTTATGTTAAACTCAATCTGTAACATTTGAAATTCATTGTATTTTATAAATATTTTATTAACTGTTTTGTAGAAATGAACACGTTTGTAACATTCATTCAAAATATGCCTTAACTATTAACAAATATGTAGCATTTTTTAAGAACCTATTAAGAATAAAATCTTCCAGTTGCAGATACAAAATATCAATAATGTAATATAATAAACAGTGACATTTTTAATTAATCATGTGACATAAGTATTGATCCTCAACATTTTTTATAATAATTTATTTAGAAAGCCCTTTAAAACAACCACAGCTGCAACAAAGTGCTACACATATAAAATCATTTTAACTAATCATCACATATTCTACTCTTTTTAAATTAATTATCTTTCACATATTTTATCATTACTTCTTTCAAGAGCTCCACACCTGAAAATATGAAGAATGTGAATCCATCCTGCTCAAAGCTGCTCTGAGATTCTTCTGTCTGTTGTGAGCCAGTTAGCATTGAAGCTAGCATGTTAGCTGATGAAGTGTCGCTCCTCGTTGCGTTTTGCTGTTGCTACAGCCACTAATGAGACACAGACACACTTGTCTTTCAACACTGTAAAATACCTTTTCCTCCCAGTCACTGTCACCTATGTTTTAAGTAGCTACTTACTGGAAGTTAATAGTTTGTGCTGCAGCTCCCGTGCGGAGCCGCCTGTGACTCCGGTGCCGCTGTTGTTCCTTGTAAACATTGGACTAAACCATTTGCCAACAGAGAGGGGGGGGGGGCAAAATTTCCTTTTTTTTCTTAGAATAATGGCGGATTTCTCTCTTTTTTTGCCTTTTTATATTTATATTGTTTAAAGACTTTATTGAATTATTGGGGGGGACAGATCTATATTTCCCCAAGATTGGGGGGGTCCGGACCCCCCGACCCCCTGACCCCCCCAGGATCTACGCCTATGGGTGCAATGTTGAAAACATGTGTACAAAGATGTTATATGAAGCCCCTGTCTCGAGGTCTGCCCATTAACACAGAGTTAGGAGAAGCTTATACCGTTATGGTCAGGACAATCTCTAGTTCACAGTTTTTGAAGACATCAGAAGTCATCAGTTTTCAGGCTCCTCTCTGAGCAGATAAAAATACTCTTGATTTCACACATGGTTCTATATCAATTTAAGTGAAAACATCTGTAGTGGTACACCTTGGTCTCTGAAAACTCTTGGTGGTACACCTTGTTTCACTGAACCTCTCAGTGAGACACCTTTTCTTGAAACCTTCCAAGAAGAAGACAGTGGACACTGTCTATTACATTATTTTGAATCAAAGACACAAATTAAATCACCAAGAGGCTTTCTAATTTGTTCTAGTTCAAATATATCATAAGAATAACCTTGTGTTTATTGCACTGATCGTTGTTATTGTTCAATATTTTGATAATCAAAGACTCTGTCCAAGTCAAGGACATGTCAAATTGAACTTTCAGTATTTGTTAAGAAGTTTAAGACAGTAATCAGTTTAATCATAAAAGCTGGCACCTAAAGTCTAACACTTTATTATCTCTCTCTTTCTAAACAATTCTCTCTGCCTTCACTGCTAATAAACTATTTGACCTTGGTTAAACTACTCCTACCTCCTGGTGGCTAACCAATGGGAAGGGGTAAGTATCAGTAAGTCAAGCCCCCTTTAAAAGCTACCACTTCCTCAAACATTTCAGTTCTGCTGGGAAGTTCAGATGAAATGAAACTTACCCTTAAGCTGTGGGACTTTGACCATGAGCCAAAGGCCTGGCCCTTAGCCAAAGATTTATGGCAGGCTTGCTGTAAATCCGAACCGAGCTTCAAGCTCCAAAGCCTTACTAAGAATTCCTTTTGAGGAATATTTTATCTTGAAAACCAAACAAGAGTCGCTACCTCGGTCCGACTTGAAACGGATGCTGGGACGGCTGTAAAGGAACACGCAGGGACACCTGCTTGAACGTAGCTAGACTGACGATCCGCTTACGTTTAATGCTTGCCCACTTACCGGAGCTTGGACCGATCGTCTTCGCAAGGTAAAAAGTCAATGTTCTGTGTGTGGACCGGCGTTCAGCTGACGTCACCCGAAGAGTGTGCCATGTTTCTGGTTAAGCTTATTTCAAGATAAAACCCATCCTCTCTTTCCTCCTTTCCTTAAACCTCTCTTGCCAGTAACATTAAGCTAAAGAGCCTTGAGATACAAGTTATTTAAGATCCCATAACTTTTTTCTGTTGTTCCTAGAAATTACGGACGCGTGATTTACATCTGTGCTGAAGTTTAAATTATAAGAATCTGATCACTCAATCTAAGTCTAAATGTTATGATGTTAAATTTAATGATTTATTAAATAAATGGTTGCATCTCCTTGATGGGTCAACTATAATTAAGTTTCATGTCATTTACAACTTATCTGGTCGCACAATTTTATTGTTTAATCCGAAAAAGAAGAGAACCTGTGAATGATTGATAAGGTTGTGTCAAGATAAAACCTGCTCATTTTACATCTAGTGGACTGTACAGTTCAGTAAATCTGACCGTACCTGTACCCCTACACATCCATGACCTTTATATTCCGGTAAGTTCCCCAACAGGGACCCCCTGGTAAAATGATGGGTGAGACAGAAGCTACTATTGTGAAGCCCTATGGCTATGTGGTGGCACAGAGGTTAGAGAAGGCAAGCCTGTGATCGGAGTGTCGCTATTTCAACTCCCAGAGCCGACAACAGCAAAATGTGTGTGGGAAAAAATTAAACACCAACAGAACTGTTTCTCTCAAACTGTCAAAGCAGTATTCAGGAGCAACACACAAGTCGGTGAGTCTTAGCCCACCAGCTGTTTTTTTTTTTCATTCTCCATGATGTAATTTTCCACATTTCCCTGTCAGATCACCATTCACAGTCACAGACAGAGGACAAGTTACCTCCACAAGAAGAGGGTGGATTAATGATGGTGTTAATAATGTCATGGTGTTATTAATAGCCTCTTCCCATCTGCTGCTGGATTACTCACGGATGTGTCTCACCACAAACCAGGTGTGGATTTTGTTGGGTTAAAAGCTGGCTGGTTGTCTTTCATCAAGAGGCCAATATCATAAAGGTATAATAATAATATAATACTATATTAATAATAATAAAGGTTGAATGAATATGTCAGAAGCAGCCAAAGACATTAACCAACGTGTGCATGTGTACGTATTAGCACATTTTCTAGTTAAATATCCATAAACCATGTGTGTGGCACCTTCACCCTCAAAAGACTCATAGTGGTTATAATAGTCCAGATAAAAAGGCTTGTTACATGGTAAATGGAGCTTATTTATATAGCGCTTTCCAGCCCCCTGTGAGGGGCCCCAAAGCGCTTTATAATACCAACCATCCACCCATTCATTCACACATTTGTACACCGGTAGCGACGACTGCCATGCAAGGCGCCTTCCAGTCCTACCGGGAGCAACTCGGGGTTAAGTGTCTTGCCCAGGGACACAACGACACATGGTGTGGGGAACATGACATGGTTGACTCTATAGCAAGAAAATATACATTTATCTTTAAAAGTTTCATACTCGACCTCATGTGTCGTCTTGATCTGAACAGCCGTGACAGTTTCCTGCAAAGAAACCATCAATTTTAGGATACATCAATCAGTTTACAAACTTTTTATGTCACAAGTGTGTCAAAGATTTTGTGTATAGGTTATTTACATTCACCCCCAAGAAACAACTTGAGTACAAAGATTTCACAACTTGTGATTTTTTTTCAGTCTCCCACACCATTAAGGAGAAACCTGAGCCCTTTCCTTTCAAACTTGTCTCAGTTTTAACAGCAAGTTCGGTTTTTCTACACATTGTTTCATCTGTTTGTTCATTCTTTTGTTCAAGATATTGTAAAGAATATGTTTTTGAACATGTCCAATTTCAAGACCTGTTAGAACACGAGACTTTTAAAATCCGAGCGTGCGCTCACTTGATGCTTTCATGCTATATTGTGTCAGAGTCAGAGTGTCTTTATTGTCATTTGCACCGCATGTAGTACATGTGATGAAATGAGATTATGTACACAGGGTCCCAGTTACATCCAACAACAAAATGTAAGAGAAAAACAGTAATAACATCTAGGATATGAACTAAGAAAAACATCCAACTAGAAATACACTAAGCCCTAGAGTAATAGAAAAACATCATTACAAACAGCAGCACGAACATGAGTCTGTATGAGCAGATGGTCACAGATGAACACAGCAACAAGAAAACAGATCAGCATCAGCATGATGTGATATTTCACAGTGATTATTCTTATTATTTATTTATTCATGAGTCTAACAGCCTCAGGGTAGAAGCTGTTCCTCAGTCTAGTGGTTCTACATTTGATGCTCCTCAACCTCCGTCCTGAGGGGAGTGGGGCAAAGAGTGTGTGTGCTGGGTGAGTGGGGTCTTTCATGATGCAGGTGGCTCTTTTCCTGCATCTCGAAGTGTAAATGTCTGTGATGGTGGGGAGACTGACTCCAACAGACCTTCTGTGCAGCCTTCACCACTCTCTGCAGAGCTTTTCTTTCTGCAGCTGTGCAGCCTCCATGCCACACGTTGATGCTGGAGCACAGGATGCTCTCCACTGCACACCTCAAAAGTCAAAAGTCAAAGTCAACTTTATTGTCAGAACTGCAATATGTACAGGACATACACAGGACCGAAATTGCGTTTCTCTCAGTCCCTCGGTGCAACAGTAACCATCTAAACACTAAACACTAAAACATTTAATAAACATAAGCATAAAATAGTAAAAGTGTAACACTGTCCTGAGTTTTTTCATAATAGTATAAAAGTATGAAAATTTACACCAACACTGAAACACCAAACACCCCTAAAACACCAAACACCCAATGAACATAAGCATAAAATGAAATAATAAAAGTGTAATACTGTCCTGAGTTTTTGCATAGTAGTATAAAAAGTATATCTATAAAATAAACTGAAGGTTCTAGCATTGACATTTGCAAAGAGTGGCACAGCAGCATATAAGTTAATGTACACAGTATATGTATGAGGTATTTGATGTTGGTATATAGGCAAAGTGGCATATGCAGTGAGGCACATAAGGCACATTTGGCATCCTTAGATAAGGCTAGTCAGAGAATGCTGTATATGTATCTGCAGTAGTGTATATAAAATTAGTGTAAATGTAAACAGTAGTAATAAATGTAAAGCAGTAGTAATAAATGTAAACCTTATTAATAAATGTAAACAGTGAATGTGAACAGTAGTATGACTATAGGCAGTAATGTAATACAAACATTAGTGCAAATATGAGAAGTAGTGCAAACTGAATGAGCACATGACCGAGAGTTTAGTGAATAACCCGTTTGATGACACAGAGTCCAGTGTTAAAAACTTTGTGTTGAGTGGTAATGTGTGAGAAAGTTTTTTGTGTTAAGGCAGTTCAAATGGGAGGGGAGGCAGAGCAGGCAGAGAGATAGAAGCCGCAGCGAGTGCTCGCGCCGCCATCTTGGACCTGTAGAAGGAGGTGAGGACTGGGCTACTCAGACCAGCTCGTCTCAGTCGTCTGAGGAAGTAGAGTCTCTGATGACCTTTCTTGATCAGGCTGGTGGTGTTGTTGGTCCAGCTGAGGTTATCATTCAAGTGTACCCCCAAGTACTTGTAGCTGGAGACCACTTCCACCACTGATCCACCTATGTTCAGTGGGGTGTGGGTTTGTTTGTTCCTTCTGAAGTCCACAATCATCTCCTTTGTCTTCTTCACATTCATGTGAAGGTTATTCTCTTTGCACCAGCTCTCCAGGTGTTCCACCTCCTGCCTGTAGCTGGACTCATCATTGTTTGTGATGCATCCCACCACCGCTGTATCATCTGCAAACTTTACAATATGACAGCCTGGATGGGTAGCTGCACAATCATATGTGAGCAGAGTGAACAGAAGGGGGCTCAACACACATCCTTGAGGAGAGCCAGTGCTGAGGGCAATGGTGGAGGAGAAGATGTGGATCCTCACTGACTGTGGTCTGTTTGTTAAAAAGTCTAGTACCCAGTTACAAATGGAGGGGCTTAGTCCAAGTGTGGATAGTTTGTCCATCAGAGTTTGGGGGATCATGGTGTTGAAGGCAGATGTGAAGTCCACAAAGAGCAGACGCACGTATGAGTCCTTCTGATCCAGGTGGGTGAGAGCAGTGTGGACCACGGAAGAGATGGCGTCCTCTGTTGATCGGTTCTCATGGTAAGCATACTGATGAGGGTCCTCGTTGATGTTGACGGTTGTTTTGATGTGGGTCATGACCAGTTTTTCAAAGCATTTTGCATCGGGGTGAGGGCCACCGGCCGATAGTCGTTCAGACCAGTCACTGTGGAGCTTTTTGGGACTGGGATGATGGTGGCAGTCTTCAGGCAGGTGGGGACTGTTTCCAGGGCAAGTGAGGTGTTGAAGATGTCAGCCAGCACCTCACAGAGCTGGTCCGCACATTCCTTCAGAACTTTCCCGGGGATGTTGTCCGGTCCAGTTGCTTTATGAGGGTTGATCCTTCTGAGACTACCTCTCACTTCTGCTGTGGCATCTTATGTCATAAAAGCCTTGAAATGGAGCAACATAACTGCTTTACAAAATCCCTCAGTGCTCGAGTGCAAAGATGACTGATCTGAACTTGAGAGCATTCTTGTGTAGCCTTTTTTTCCCTCGAAAATCCTTTAGACAGAAGATTGGCAGCGGGTGTGGATGAGGAGCAGCAGACAGACAGCTGTCGCACCTTAATCCTTCTAATTTCAGTGTGTCGTTTATATTAAGGACAACCCAAGAATCTGTTGGAGAGAGAAAGGAGAACAAACGTAGCAGCCCACTCATGTTACTTTGAGAAAAATAAGTCATTTTTGTGCATTTGGATTTGTTGTGCAGCACATTTCAGACAAAATGTCTCTTCTTATTATAATTTTATTAACAATTATCCATGCTGCTGAATTCTTGCCTTTAAGCTGCTGTATTCATACCCATCTACTCACAACAAACTCATGTTCAGGCTGATGTTTAATATACTGCATTATTTTACATTATTATTGTTTACTGTTTAGTACCGATTCTTTTTATACTTTATATTTTTGCTATTTTGAGGTGTAACTGGGACCTTGAGTACACACTTTCATTCCACCTCATGTAGCATGTGATGCAAATGACAATAAGAACCTTGAACCTTCTTGCTGGTGAAGATTCACAGTCATCCAGGACATGATAAAATCAAAAAAGGCGTTCAATACAGAAACAACTGGACTTTATTTGTAACAAAAGACGTTTCGCTCTTCATCCGAGGAGCTTTCTCAATTCAAAGGTCCAGTGCAGCGAGGACTGTCCAGACCTCTACATTGGGGAAACTAAACGGTCTATTCACAGACGAATGTTCCAACACAGGAGAGCCTCCTCCTCTGGACAAAACTCAGCTGTTCACCTCCACCTCACAGACAAGGGACACTCATTTGAGGACCAGAATGTGCACATTTTGGACCGAGAACACAGATGGTTTGAGAGGGGGGTGAAGGAAGCTGTTTATGTTAAGAGAGAAAGGCCTTCTCTTATTTGATTGACTATGTAATGGTCAGATTATCTGGTTCAGTTCAGACCTGTAATGTCCTTCAGGGAGAACAAACTGGTTTACAATACAGCAAGCACTGACATGACACAAGAACACTAAACAAGATATTGCAATTTAACAAGTAATCATTTTAAACGTGTATAGAATTACAGAAGTAATAAAATAAACAAAACGCGCTTGTCAAACCAACAGAACGAGGATGTAGCGGATTAAATGCATTTATTGCAAAATTTTAAAAATCTATCACATTTTGCCCTTGGAGGGTTATACCATCAACCAGATATGGACAAAATTATTTATCGAAGCCATATATATTATAATGTCCTACTTCCATCATAAATAGAGCCAATTTTTTTGCCTAATTGTTTCAAGACTCAGAACAGTAAATCTTAAATGTATGTAAAAGTCTAATGCTGCGATAGAAATTACAACCAAGCTCCAGCCTCGCTGATCTTGTATATCTATATCTTTGTCTGATAGCTCAGATTATGTCATCATTCAGGTACCAGCTGGAAGTTTCACTAACTATTTATTTCCATATAAAGTCCAGAGTGTGACACTCGCTTGGCAAACAGCTGAGCAGCAATGTACCCATACAGTAAATCAAGTCTGACCCCTCCTCCCACTCACCACCACATTTTTTTTTCTGCTCAGACTTTCATGATTGCAGCAAGTTCAGAAAAAAAAGGGAAATATGCTTTTATAACACATATCCAATGGCAACAGGTGGCTTAGAAAACTTAAAAATATAACTGAAGCGAGCAAAGAGCATGGGAGCTTTTCATTAAAAACAAAAAATTAATGACAGTTTCATTGAAAGCTTCACAAAGACAAATGTGAATGAATCACAGGAGAGCGTGATGGAATCATGACAACAGGGTATAGCCACAGTCTGTTGAAGATGCTACCCATCTTTGTTGATTGGCCTTGAATGAATAAAATATATTGGATATGTAAACTGAAAATAATTTCATAAACACTCATTTTAAACACAACAGCCACTTACGAGCTTCTTAAAATCACACATACGCTTCTACCCTTATAAAAACTCCACCCCTAAAAGTTCGAAGTCATCACACAATTTTATTGAAAAACTCAAATATAATTAAACAACGCAACAAAATTGCAAATTAGTTTGACAGTTTAAATGTCATGAAATATTTTTTATTATTTCTTAAAAATACAATAAGATAAAGGTTTGATGCGTATTATTCACATTGCGTATCAAAACAACGGCGCTCATTCGTCAGAACAGCAGCAATCAAAATGTCAAACAGACAGTTGTGGAGATATACTAAGATAAAGAGGTCTGATCACCTTGTTAACAGGTGTGCACTCAAAATAGTGAATGCGAGTTGACCTTAATCAAAATAATCATGGTGAATTCTCTGCAATCTTCTGATCCCCCTCACTCAAATAAAAACACAAATCCCAGTCAATAAAAGTCACAATTCTGTAACATTTATTTTCAGTTTGAATAGTGACAATATGTAATTATGGCAAATATAAAATATGAATGACTAACCAATAGTTCAGAAGGGTGAATAAGATAGCTTAAGACTTTGAGAAGAGATGTTAATCAATTTTAGGACTAATGTTAAAATGTAGGTAAACTTTATCTTAGATTCGTACAGCAAACTATAAGTCTAGAAACTTAGATGGTACTGAAAGTAGTTCCCTTTCATCAGGAAGATGATGTTTTATTCTACCGGAGAGATGGCCTCACTCATTACCACAATGGATATGCGAAAGCCAGAGGTTCACACCATCACTGAAAGAGATGTTTTTCCTTCAGGACGACGTCTCTTCCAGCAAGGTGGTTGCCTCATCGTTCTGGGGGTGTTTGAGCGAGCTACAATGGCTTTCTCCATTTCTGCTGACCGAGTCCCGTCCGAGGTGGAAAGAGACCAGAGCCTGGCTCTCCGCTGACTTCTTGGGGCTGGCTTGGAGCCAACTTCTCAGCCAACGACCAGAACAACTCTCTGATCCTCCCTTCGATGTCAGCTTTACCTGATTCTAGAAAGGGGAGGTTGCCTATGCAAATTATATCTAATCAATGCAGCTTACCAACAGTGGGAGTAAACACAAGCTGCATAAATACATTTTTGACAATAACTCTTCTCAAAGTTTAGAGAAAATATATATATATATTTT
>JBBPBX010003512.1:50890-66067 GCA_038048925.1 Garcialebias charrua
TGGTGGATGGAGAGCAACAGCTTCACGATGTTCCAGCAGGTCATCGGATGGATGGATAAAGCGTGGACCTCAGTCAGTAAAGAATCTATCGAGTCGGTGTTCAGGAAGGCCAGGATGGTTGTTGGACGTGGAGGAGGCCGTGCTCCGAGCTGCAACAATTACCGGTACCTCAGGAGTTTGCAGAACTCTTCACCAGTGACACAGAGGATGAAGAATTCAACGGGTTTGAATAAAAATTAATTAATAAATAGGTGTTTCTCTGTCATCATTATGGGCGGGTGAGCATGTTCATTCATTCATTCAACCTTTATTTAGTCAGGTAAATCTTATTGAGCCTCGAGGGCTCATTTACGAAAGCGACCTGCTACAAACTAAAGAATGATGAACAGCAATGGTACAAGTACATTAAACAATAGACAAAAGAAAAAGAAAAAGTAGCAAAAACTAGCAAACATTATAAGGTAGATGTACAAAATCAAAAACAGGAACAAATCTGCATTGGTTTTTGCCAGGATTCCAACAGATTCTGAAAATCATTTAGAGAGGTCAGGGCCGAGAGCTTCAGATCTTTTTGTAAGATATTCCAGGAAGCAGGAGCAGAGTAGGAGAAGGCCCTTTTTCCAAGTTCAGTCCTCACTGACGGAACACTGCAGGTGATCATGTCCTGAGAGCGCACGCTGTAGCTGCACTCACGCAAAGACATGTAGTAATTTTAAAGCCGCTTTATTTCGTCTGCTTCATTTTGCCATGTTTTAACCATCAAAGTGCATTTATTAAGAAAAGTTCAGCTGAGACACACCTTTACTATAATGTCAGCAAACAAATATATTTTTTAGGCGTTTATCTTGTTAAATTTTAAAGAAATGCAGCATTTCCGCTCGCTGCGCGTACACGCTTCACAGAACTGAGGCAGCGACACCCTTATTTTGATTTTTTTATTCAGCTGATTTTAACATTACGTTAATTTATTAAGGAAAAGTTCAGCTCAGACACATCTTTGCTATAATTTTCAGCAAACAAATAATTGTTTTTAAGTGTTAATCTTGTTAAAGTCCTTCTGTGCACGCTCCTGTGACCATTTGGCAGCCAATCCATTTTTGGCAAAACACCGGCCCACATTTCCGCGTTGTCAGCGGTGACGCGTAACATACACGACGCGTCAGCGGTGACGCATAATAGATGCGACTTATACGGCGGTGCAACATGTTTATGGAATTTTCCACTTTATTGGACATAATTGGACTGATGAGACTTATATGGCGGTGCGACATGTACAGCGGAAAATACGGTATTTGTTTGCTCAAAATTATAGCAAAGGTGCGTCAATCTAATTTTTCCTTAATAAATGCACTTTGACAATCACATCAGCTGCATTTTCAGAGGTCGCTATGCGGAAACAGGAACGCGCAGAGGGCAACTCGCTGTTAATTTCTTCGAAATTTAACAAGTTAAGCACCTAAAACAATTATTTGTTTGCTCGATTTTATAGTAAAGGTGTGTCACAGTTGAACTTCTACTTAATAAATGCCCTTCAATGGTCAAATCAGCTGCATTTCGCTGGGCCGGTGCAGCGAAATGCAGCTGATTTGATGGTTGCACCAGGTGAGCTGGACAAAGGTGGTGGTATATGGCAAGCCGACTGTGTCAATAATAGCCACATTTAACCTTTTACATGACACAACGGCATGCCATACTACTTGAGTGCCATCTAGTGGGTGAAAATGGTAAGTGTTCAATATTTTCAGTCAGAATGAATGAAAACGGTCATGTCTGAGCCAAAATTGGTTTATAAAAATGGGAACAAACCCAAAATTAAGTTGCTTTGGCATATGAGTCGCAAGGCATGAAAATTATTTAAAAAAAAATAAAAAAAAATAAAGACATACGCTGAAAAATACAGTTCTACAAAAACCATTTATGATTTTTTTGAGTTAGCGCAAGAAATGCCACTTACCTTTTTCAGTTCGTGAACCTCGTCCTTTAAAGCATAAACAGCATCAACCAGGCTCCTAAAATTTCAACACAACATTTATCAGGATGTAAAACCTAAAAACACTGATTTGATGGAAGTTTAATGTCCTCAACTTCATGTCAAGGAAAGACAAATACAAACTGTTTTTCAGGAAACCAGGTGATCCTGTGTCTCAAAAGCTTAATTAGTATCAATTAAAAAATTCTAAATATGTTCAGAAAAAAAAGCTAGTTGGTTTATTAAATAATGTTGAGTACTGCATACGGCACACTTGATGCTCATTGACCTTGAAGCTGGGAATGAAGAATACTGTATACCATAATACATCCACCTTTCAATGCGCGTATAAAACCCTCTTCTTTAAAGTAACAGTATCCTTACTTTTCCTCAATAACCGTCTGTCCGTTGCTTTTAATCTCCTCCACAATGATCTTCTCCTCTTCAGGCAGAAGCACCTGGGGGACACACTCTTTCCTCACTGCTGCAGATGTGCACACAAGTTAAGAGTTTTGTTTACGACTAGCCCAGCTGTTGAACATGTGGGATTAAAAAGGACAAAAAAAAAAATGAATCTCCGTCTCTTCGACAAACACAAACCTGTGGCGTTCTGGTGTGTGCTGGCTCCTGTGCAGTAAGCTTCGATCACCCGAAGTATCTGAGCGTCCTCCTCCAGAGCGACAGTGCCTGTCAACAGATTTTACCAAATAAATTAAAAAAATAGACATGAGTTTCTTTAATAAAGGGTGTCATGGTGGGATAATTTTGTATTTTTAGGAAAGACAATAAACCGTATTTCTGTAATGAACAAAAATATAAACAATAATTTTGTTTTTGCTCCCATTTTTTCATGAACTGAACCCAAAGATCCAAGACTTTTCTACATACACAGCAGGTCTTTTTCTCCCAAACTTTGTGTCAATCTGTGTTAGTGAGCACGTCTCCTTTGCCCAGATAATCCATACTCCTCACAGGTGTGGCATATGAAGATGCTGATTAGACAGCATGATTAGTGCACAGGTTAGGCTGACCATAATAAAAGGCCCCTCTCAAATTCATTCAACCTTTATTAATACAGGTTAAACCCAATGAGCCTCGGGGACTCATTTACAAGAGAGACCTGATTTTAACAAAGAATGATGACAACAGTAGACAATCATGAAAAGCATATGAGAAGAACAAATAAAAGAAAATGGTATTTTAAAAAAAAATGGAGAAAAAAAACCTTGCTAGATTAAAATGTGCAGTTTTATCACACAGCACAACGCCACAGCTGTCACAAGTTTTGAGGGCGCGTGCGGTTGGCGTGCTGCAACATGAGGGGATGGTCGTGGATGAATGTGGCGATAACGGGCCTCAGGATCTCTGTACATTCAAAATGCAAAAAAATAAAATGCACCTGTGTTCGTTGTTCATAACATATGTCTGCCCATACCATAACCCCACCACCACCATGGAGCACTCGATGCACAATGTTGACATCATCAAACCGCTCACCCACATGACGCCTCAATCTGCCATCTGCCCTGTAGTGAAAACAATTTTTTAAAAATACGCCATCAAATGTGAGCATTTGTCCACTCAAGTCTGTTGCGACGACAAACGTCAGTCAGGTGGAGACTCCGGTGAGGACGACGAGCATGCAGATGAGCTTCCCTGAGACGGTTTCTGGAGAAATTCTTTGGTTATGTTAACCGATTGTTGCAGCAGCTGTCTGGGTGGCTGGACTCGGATGATCTTGGAGGTGAAGATGCTGGATGTGGAGGTCCTGGGCTGGTGTGATTACACGTGGTCTGCGGTTGTGAGGCGGATTGGATGTACTGACAAATTGTCTGAAACGTCTTTGGAGAAGGTTTATGTCAGAGAAATGAACGTTCAATTCACGGGCAACAGCTCTGGAGGACATTCCTGCAGTCAACATGCTAACGGCACGCTCCCTCAAAACTTGCAACATCTGTTATACTGAGTGATAAAACTGCACATTTTAGAGCGGCCTTTTATTGTGGTCAGCCTAAGGCACACCAATCCAACAATCATGCCGTCTAATCAGCATCTTGATATGTCACACCAGTGAGGAGTTAAAGGAGAAGTGCTCACTAACAAAGATTTACACAAATTTGTGAATATTTGAGAGAAAAGAGCCTTTTGTGTACCGGTACGTAGAAATACTTTCATCTTATCTGATCTTTCAGCTCATGACATATGGGAGCAAAAACAAGCGTTGCGTTTATATTTTTTGTTTAGAGTAATTTATCAAAAAGGAGAAACCCGTACTTTTCCTGATCTGAATCTCGTCATCAGAGGCCTTGCGCTCTTTTTTCCTGTTGCCGGGCAGGAACTTCTTGATGGGCCGTGGGCTCTTACTGGAGTCCTGGAGGAGGCACAACGATTCAATTTGACACATCTCTGCAAACACAAAGGTTCACTTCTACACACACCTGAAAGCTGAGGCTCCAGTCCGAACAGGGTGCAAGCTTACAGGGATGGGAACCCCGAATGTACATCAAAGAACAAAAGAACCATCAACGGACAAGGCAGCAAGCGTGTGAGTGTCAAAGTAGCCCGTCTGTCAGGAAGTTATGAATGAGAACATAAAAAAACAATATTTTTATTAACCCTTTCACTGACCGCACATCCTCACTCTGCTGCTGGCTTTCTTGCTTTACTTCCCATGTTTGTGTATTTATTGCTGTCATTACATTGGATGTTTTGTTGTTTTTCCACCCACAGAAACTACACCTGGACCATTCCTTCAGTGGTTGTCTACGTCTCGTTCGTGCCCTCGCAATCCCCCCGCCTATCGAGGCAGGTGGCCTCTTGTCCTGAGCCTGGTTCTGTTTGAGGTTTCTTCCTGTTAAAATAATTGTCCATTTCCACTGTCACCAACAAATATGACTAGTCACGTGAGGACAACATTATATAAATAAAGTGAACTGAACCGTTTCTACTGACAACAGGCAAGGCCTAATTTTTTTCAAACACCAAACCTGAAGTAAAGAATTCAAGCTGTTTTTGAATTTTGAGATGTAAAACCACAAAGATGTGGTTTTACAAATAAGTTTCTTTTAAAAAACTGCCATATACTGTACATAACTTCCTTTGCAGAGCACACAAAAAGCTGAGGTGTGATGACTAATTAACTTGTACTAAATATAACTGTTGAGTCCATGTGGGACATGATATGAACGCACCAATCTATGGATATCCAATTGTCTTGCTGTCTTGTTGAAGCTCCAAAATTCACAGTTGAAACCCGTGCCTTCATGTAAGAAGTTGTTTTTCTCTGCAAAAAGAAGCTGAGAACTTGTTTACTGATTTTTTTATTACAAGCTCTGTGTGACAAATGCTATGCTAAAGAGCAACACTGATCATCCGCCATTTTGAGAACTGAAGAGAGACAGCCCATGTCATGTCAAGGGGCCTCCCTCCCATTTTTCTTAGAGACACACTGCTCGCTACCTCACTATCCATCCTTCAGTTCAGTCTAATACTGCCATCCGGTGGTCAGAGAAAGATACTACACACAAAACAAATTAAACATTTCATCTTAAATTTGACAATTACTGATTATTGTCAAATTTCAAAAAATATTATAGTTTATCGCAATAATTTCTGAGACAATCACCCAGCAAAATTTGTTATCGTGACAGACCTAAAGGTGACTGAAACCTTTCAGGGAATGTGAGGACGGGGGACTCGCAGGGCGACAGAAAACAGGAAACCAACAAGATGACAAAGAGAGAGAAGGAGTGAAGCAAACAGAGCAATGACATGTCAGCTCCGAACACACACGCGCACGTACAGGCAACCCCAACCCACAAACACACACGGATAGAAAGAGTTTGATCTAACCTTACCTTCATGATATAAGACATCCTCTAAAAGAAGACGAAATGGAAGAAGAAAGAGAGAAAAAAGGGGAAAATGTGTATGAAAAATTACAATGAGAGAAGGATGTGATAGAGACACAGGTGAACATTTCAACTCTCCTTCTCATTATTCTTAAACAGTTTAACTTTCTAATCTGTTTTTATTTAAAAAAATAAATAAAAAATAAAAAAAACATGAGGGTCTTTATATTTGCCAATTTGCCTATTGATATAATTGGTTCATTTTAGTTGTTTCAAGAAAAACATGATTTTTTATAAAAAAAAATTAATTGGGCTGCTGGCATTAAATTTAAAATCAGTACACCAGCATGTGCAAAACAAAAACAAAAAAAATACATAAATAAGATTTAAATAATTGGCTTATTATTGCATTTTCTCATATTTCCATGTTGCATAAAGTCACAGCCTTTGATGCGTTTCATTTAAACACACAGTTTAAGGTTGAGATAATAGAAAAGACTAATGCATTCGCATTCATTTGACAATGAATGCCATTTTTGTAGAGGAGACACAAAAGAGGAAGCTCCAAGCCTGTTGCTTGTTTAAAATCCTCATAACAGAGGACCAAAAGTGTGTAAAAAGCATGCAGGGTTTTAAAACTTTAAAAGTATTTTTTAAAGTACAGAAGGGTCAGTGAAAGGGCCACAAGACAGTACTGGTGTATTTTCAACACCTCATGATGTGGTAGCTATGCGTAATAACTGAAAGGTTTTTAAAGCGCCGACATGTCAGCATTTCTGCCGCCCACACCGATGGGAAGCATCATCTCACAGCAACAATAAGTACTTCATAACCACCGCTGAACTCAATACTCTGAAATGCCAATCACACCTGCTGACCATGCAGACGTTACTGGGAAATAATTCCTAACACAGCAACACCTCCTGCCACATTTCGTGCACACATTGATTGAAACTGTTCCATTTGTTGCGTAACGACGCTTGTGCCGATGCTTGTTGCAACAAAAACGGGCAACATATTAGATTTAAAAACTACCGAGGTAGTTATGCAGGACGTGTACAATGTTCCGATTCTGTCAATGCATGGACGCATAAATCAAAAAGTATTTTTTCTATATGAAGATTGCCTCCATCTGCGTCTAATCTCACACAAAGCCGTTACAGGACTTAGGTCTGAAAATTATGTCTTAAAAAAAACAAAACAAGCTTCAGTCAAAACAAATCCTGGAAACGAGCTTTACCGGTAATTATGTTCGTATTGGAAATTTTGACAAAAAGAAAAATCAAGACCCCTCAAGCAATGAATAATTCGGAGATTGCACAGAGACAAAAGTGGCCGTGTAGAGGAGGGGGACTTCTTGCAGCGTTCGACTACCGCTGCACTGCATGGCAGATTATGGGAACTCAAGTGTGTTGTGCAGTTTTGCATGTTCCTACCTCTTTGTAGCCCAGTGCAGCGCAGGGCTTCAGAGGTGGTGCAGGACGCAGACAGCTGAGAGACCACGGCTTGCTTATCTTTGGTGGTTCCAGGGGGCCTCGACTGACGGGGCTGATGTTGCCCAGGTGGGGCAGGTGTGAGGGGACACCGACTGTGCTCAGAGGCTTGCCATCTACAGTCTACACAACAAAAATGAATGCAAGTGTGCACAATTCACCCGAGCATTGCAACTTCAGTGGTGTCAGCCATATGTGAGTTTGGGATTTAACACTTAAAGCGTGGTGCGACATTCACTTTCAGTATTGTTTTTACTTTACGATGTATAAGTGTTTGTTTTTTTAAGGAGTGGGCGTTCTGACCTTTGAAATGCTCCCGGCGGGGCTGCCTGCTTTAGTAAAAGGCTGCAGGTGTTCCAGCCACTCTTGTAACTCCTGTGAGCCACTGCAGAACACCGCGATGCGATCCATCATACCTCCTAATTCAAACAAACACAAAGAGAAAGTTCCTTTAGTGAAAGTAATTTATACTGCGTGACACATTAAAGTGTCACTGACATGATTTCTTTACTATTCATAAAATTGTTCAAAATATATATATTTTATCATTTAAATATGTTCGTTTTTGCAAACAAAATGATAAATCAATTTAATTTTGCTTTAAAAGTGATTTTAAACTTCGCACCGTGTTTATTCATGGGAAATCCGATTACACGCGAATGCACCATCTGTGACGTAAAATCGGGCTGAGCTCTGGGCTTGTCAGTGCGCGTGTGTGAGCTGCTCGACCTGAAGGTAAGTCTCATACGGCATCAGACCTAAATTAGATCCTGTTGTTTCTTGTTCCATCACCCAAACTCTTTTCTGCTTCCCAAACTGAAGACAAATAGCTCAAATCTTCTCATAGATTGCTAAATTCATCGGGTTTTAAATTGTCCGCTATTAAAGAGACCAGAGCCCTCAGCCCGATTTTACGTGACAGATGGTGCATTCACGTGTAATCGGATTTCCCACGAATAAACACGGCTTGAAGTTTAAAATCACTTTTAAAGCAAATTTAAATTGATTTATCATTTTGTCTGCAAAAACGAACATATTTAAATGATAAAATGTATATATTTTGAGCAATTTTATGAATAGTAGAAAAATCATGTCAGTGACACTTTAAGACTCACTGATAACATCTACCACATGCCAGAAAACCATAAAGGAACAAATTATATAAGGAGTTTAATGTCATTTACAAATGTTTGTTCAGTTCATTAAAGGAGCAATGTCTATGGGATTTACAAATATGTGCATACATTTTAAGTAAATGTCCGTGTTAGTAATTTCACCAGTTGGATCACACACATCTTTACAGCTCATCTGTAATCAGGTCATGGAGACAACAGGTCCAGGAGAGAACCCCACATGTCCCTCTCCCCTGCAATGTTTCCCAGCTCGTTCTGGGGGACCCCGAGGTATTCCCATGTCAGAGAAGAGCAACTTTTGGGTCTTCGCAGAGACCTCCTACCAGTGGAACGTGCCTGGGAAACTTCTAAAGGGAGGCGTCCATGAGGCATGAGATGCCCGAATCACCTCAACTGACTCCTTATGATGCGGAGAAGCTGCGGCTCTACTCCGAGCTCCCCGCTGATGATGGAGCTCCTCACCCTGTCTCTAAGGCTGAGCCCGGCCACCCTGCGAAGGAAGTCCATTTCAGCTGTTTGTATCCGGCATCTCGTTGTTTTGGTCATGATCCAAACCTCGTAACCATAGGTGAGGGTTGGAGCGTAGAAAGACCTGTAAATTGAGAGCTTTGCCTTTCCACTCAGTTCTCTCTTCACCACGACAGACCGAAGCAACGCCCTTGTTACTGGGGAAGAGGCTCCAATCTGTTAATCCATCTCCTGCTCCATCCTACCATCACATCTGAACAAGATGCCCAGACACACAAAGTCCTCCACCTGAGGCAAACCCGACCCAGAGGGAGTATATATGATAGGAAAATGTAGACTTAAAACTGTTAAAATGATTAAAAAACTACCAGTAATCTTAAATGTTTCATAGACAATTGCATTGACTCCATATTTGTATAATTTATTCTCTCACGTTTCTACTTTATTTAATTGATTTCAGAAAGTTTATCCAGTTGGTCAGATGCAAACCTGTGATGTCAAATGCATATTGTGCACTTTCTGAATCGTCCACTTGTCTTGTTAATGTGGTGCCCGTTAGCGAAACTCTTCCCTAAAATAGAAATGAGAGAAAAATAAATATATATATATATATTGTGGTTAGACTGTGTATACAGCAACATTAACACCCAAAACCAAATAACTCAAAATCTACAGAAAAAAAAAAAAACACTTGGGACACAACAAACTTTAGCTAACTTGCTTACTTTTACTACAAAAAAATAAAGTATTAGGCTAGTGTGCCATCTATCTAGCCAGTAGAGAGCTAGCTAGGTTGATAGCACAGTCCAATACTTTTTTTTATTAATTTTTGAACATTTACGACAGACAGACTACAGATCAAAAAAATAAAAATAAACCATTACAATAATTAATACTTAATAAAGTTTAGGAATTGATTATTGCAAGAAATCTTATTGAGTAAGAATTGATTTTTGCATTATTCAAGTGTAACTACAGAATAATTGATTAAAAGTACCCTTTTAAAGAACAAAGAGAGTAATACAGGTATAGGCAGATAAAATTCAAATTATTAAGAAAAAGACTGCAATACATTTTTTGACGACTCCTTTCTGCAGGGTCCCACAGCAAGCAAACCTATGAAAGATTTGACTTATTTTTTCTTTTTCATTTTTTTAACACCACATGCTCTTCTGGGCACAAACTGCTCAAACCTGCAGCCTCAGAATTAAAAGACCACAACACTGGCCACTGAGCTACCATAACCCCATTTGCTACAATATGTAATGTTTGAACAAATTGCCCACAAAAAGCTCACATTTTAAGTGTTATTATTGGCTAACAATGCAAGACAAAATATAATCGTTAGGTCTGTAATTGCTTAATTTATATCCTAATGTACAGAAAACTTTGAGCAACAACAATGGAAATCATTAAAAATGAAGACCGTCTGGCGTGTTTTTCCTAAAGTGTGCCGTCTTAAAATAAACCAAAGGGTTGTCTTCTCGTAAAGTTTGCGGTTTAATGAAAAGTCGATGTGTGGTGAAGATGCGTGAGAAAAGTAACCGTTTCTCCTAAAGAAGCTGATCATTTATTAGATCCTACTCCTTTGCACCACCAGTTGAAGCAGCATTAACAATATCATAGAAAATGTTCATAGGAGACTATTTAAGTATTTTTCCTAAAAATGCGGACTTAAAAAACACCACAAAACATAAAAACTTATATTTAGAAAGGAAAAATAAAATCTTCAAAGCTGTCTGATGCTCATGACCACTACATGCAGCGCACTCCATCTCACCTGATAGATAAAGCCGCTCATCCGGGGACTGGCAGAGAGCATAACTAACACATTAGAGAAAAGCATTAAGTAGCGCTCCTCTTTGTCCTGCAAGAAAGAAACACAAACAATTTGCGTTTATTTAAAAAAAGAAAAAAAAAGACTTTGCTTCTCTTTGCTGACAGGCGGGGGTGGCTATAAATCAAATGGTTTACTGCATGTTTTTCCAGAAATCGTGTATGCATCTTTAGGTAGCTCTTACTGATGCAAAAGCACAATTGCAGCTGACAATACCACATCTCTGTGTCACATAGCTTGTCACTACATAAAGCAGTACCGTATTCAGAAATAGATGAAAAACAAGCTGTGCCGAGAATTAAATGCAAAGTAGTTTTTTGACTGGGAATGTGGGTAGAAAGCGGTTGGCGATAATGAAAAGTGGGTTTATGTAAATGCTTCTGTTGGGCTTTCTTGCAACCACGGCCTCGAAGAAGACCCCATGCACAGAAAGCCCACAAGAAAGCAAAGTTTGCATTATCCTCAACATCTGACCTACTTAGGTTTCTGTTGTGATACTTGTGGAAGAAGCTAAACTAGAAACAAAACAAGGTGGATTTGACTGCACACAGTTCAAGAACACTGGAAATTAGATTAACGGTACACTAAAAGGCAGAAAATATGGCTTCAAATGCTTTTTAAATAATGCCTTTACAGCATATGTGTCGAATTCAAGGCCCGGGGGCCAAATGTGTCCCTCGTTGACATCTTATCTGGTTCCCAAGATGTTATTTTAAAAGTAAAATACTTTACCGGTAATCAGTTTAATTTTTTTTTTCAGTAATCGTTGATTATGATGTCAAAAGTGCAACAGAGGACATCAAATGAGACCAATCAAACTCTTGTTGAGGAACCTGCAACCAAGAAAAAATGTTGGGTATCCAACTTGAGTTAACGACGTAGATTCTGAAACTGGCCCTTAATTTGAAAAAGATTTTAATTTTGGCCCCATTTTGTTAGTGGGTTTGACACTCCTGCCTTACAGCGGGAAGTGAGTGAACAAAGGGAAAGAACATGGCACAGCATGCAATACAAAGCTCTTAGAGTTACTGCACTTACAGTTTTATTGATGAAAAAGCAAATACAAAATCAATCCTTCTCAGATTTTTCAAACAAAATATTGTGTTTTGTAAATCAAGAAGTCTTGCAACTGTTTTTGTCCTTCCAACTACTCATTTTCATCAACTGAACCAGCTTTAACTTTAGATAACTTCCAACAAATAATGTTTGTTCTGTTTATTCTGGATTGTTGAGTGCAAACACAGTTCTCACCTCGTTGCAACCACTTCGTACATGGACCTGGGACATGTAGAGCACTTGACCCAGGCTCTTCATGCTGTCTCCCTCCCAGCCCCGCACTGGCTCCGATAAGATCTGCAGCTCCAGAACCTTGCGCTTCCGTAGGTCCTGACACTGTGTCTGAATACATAAATGTAGTTTGCAATGAAGATTGGTATTCAGGGTAACTTTACAACTTTTATTATAAATTTGCTTTTTTTTTTTAGGTATAAAATCTGGCATTTTCTTTAAATTGTTGCATAGCTTGAGTAAAAGTCCACAACGATCTGTTAATGGCTGTTGAAGAAGGAAATTTCTCTGTGTTGGTCCTATTAGATCCTAGTGCTGCCTTTGATACCGTTGACCACACAACCGTATTAAACAGATTGAAGGTTCTGGCTGGTATTTCTGGCTCAGCTTTGGACTGGCTCACTTCATACCTATCTCACAGAACTTTCTGCATCAAGACGGACAGGTTTTCCTCAGACTGTACCCCTTCACTTGTGGGGTGCCACAAGGCTCAGTTCTGGGTCCACTTTTGTTTTCCTTTTACATTATCCCACTTCCCGGCATTATTCAGTCCTTTTCTGATATTTCCTATCACGTTTATGCTGATGACATTCAACTGTATTTTTCGATTAGACCACACCAGCTGGAGATGTTGGCCATCCTTGTCCATGGTTTGTCCCGTATCAGTGACTGGCTCGCCAGTAACTTCTTAGTTTTAAACACCAGTAAGACAGAGAGTTTGATTACAGCTCCCAGTCACCTTCACCCAAAAATCAAATAGAAAATTGCCTCTTTCTGCCCAGTAGCCAAATCAAAAGTAAAAAAAAATCTAGGAGTCACATTTGAATCATCATTAGGCTTTGAGTCACACATTAGGGCTACCGGTATTTCCCGTTCTTGTTTCTTTCATTTAAGAAACATTTCTAAAATACGACCTGTGGTCTCCAGAGTTGACCTAGAGATAATTATTCAAGCTTTTGTGTCACCGTGTCTGGACTACTGTAATGCTATTTTAACCTGCCTGGACAAGTCTTTTGTTTCACGTCTACAAGTAATACAGAATGCAGCTGCCAGACTTCTCACCAAATCCAGCAAATACCGTCACATCACTCCGGTTCTATATTCATTCTACTGGCTAGAATCCGTTTCAAAGTTCTTGTGCTGACATACAGAGCTTCAAATGGCCAGGCTCCTGTGTATCTTTGTCAGCTTTTATATACTAATACTAAATACGGGGCCAAGATGGTGTAGTGACTAGGGAATCGGACTTGGAATCCGAAGGACCCAGGTTCGAACCCCGGCCACGGCACACCTTGGGGTGTCTATGAGTGCACATCTATTTTCCCCAGCTCCCCAGGCGCTGACTACGGCTGCTCACTGCACCACCTGGTGGTGGTTGGGTTAAATGCAGATACCAATTTCGTCTGTCAAGTATGGGAAACATACACAGATGACAAAAATGTGACATTTATTTTTATTTTTATTTACTCTGCTGCTCCTGGCCTTTGTTCTTAGACACAGAATCTCTTGGATGTTCGATGTACGCAGCTGAAAACAAAAGAGGACAGGGCCTTTCAGTCAGTGGCCCCAAGGCTGTGGAACAGTTTGCCCCTGCAGCTTTGTATTGCTGATTCTGTGGAGATTTTTGAAAAGCAACTGAAAACACTCTCAGACTTTTAGGTCATGATTTTATTGTGCTTCATTAAGTTTTTACGCTTGTTTTATTCTTTGTATATTTTAGCGTTGATTTTTTTGTACCATACTTGTGCTTTGTGATTTTATGTCTGAGATAAGCGCTCTATAAATAAACTTTACTTACTTACTTGAGGTCTGTCTTTAAAAAAACATTGAACAATGAAGGATTTTTTTCTACTCAATTCATTTTAACATTTCACCACTTCTACCGTCTTTGTGCCATTTTGATCACTTTTGTCAGATGTATGTCAGATAACTTGATAAAATGGCACATTTTCAGGTGCTATGCAGGGGCTCTCCCGCCTTCAAACAGGAAAAATGACAATGCAACATCTACGATTTTCCATTTGTTTTGCACAAAGAGCATGGCAGCGCTGTTCTTCAGAGCCTGCCCACCCAACCGCACATTCAGAACACAGAAAAGTTAAAACGTTCAAACGACACACGGCAGAGCAGTGTGAGGATTTTATCTTCCCGTTTCCAGTGAAGCTCTGCTGTAGAGATGAGTGAGTCACTCCTGTTCTTACAAGGAACTCAAGAGCTACACCGGGGAAACGGTGCGTTGTTAACTTAGGTTTATCGCGGTTGCTCGTTTCTAATCCAGTTCTTTGAGGATGGGATTTTTGAACACCTACAGTAGGAACAACATAGTCGTTCTACGTCTGGCAGAGAAAAAAATATCACTTTCATTAAGACTGAGAAGTGTTACGATACAATGTCCTGATACCTGTGGGTGGATCGTCTTGGTATCAAAGTTTTAACCAAATTGTCATAAAAACAAAACCTATTGCACTTATTTTTAGTTTTTATTTTATTTATTTTTAGTCAGTTGTTCAGTACAGATTATAAGAAGCCTTATAATCTTGGGTAGTACAGATTTTGTTTTAAAAATGTTCTTACCTTTAACACAAAGTAAGGTTTTGTGAATAAATAAATGGAAGAATAAACAAACAGGTGGGTATACGGTCTTGTATTTAAGAATTGACGTGACCGGATTAGAAACTGCTTGAGGTTTAATCTGTGCAGTTGAAAAAAAAATATTATAATCTAAATTTATTTTAAAAAGGGCTAAAGCATAATCAATAGTGTGATCAACAGATACTGTCAATGTCCAGACTTACCACTAAGCTCTTGAATGCTGCCGTTGCCTTTACAATGTCAGTATAGTCTGGGTGAGCTTCCTGTCATGCAAACATTAATAAAAAGTTAAACATTAGATACACTGGAATAATGAAAATGTATCCTATATCACCATTATGCTAAACCACAGTATATACATGTATAATAATAAAAAAGATATATGTTATGGTAAAGGCACTGCCATCATTAACTCTTTCTGGATGACAGCTGACTCCTGCACTGCATTGTGCATACTTTATTGAGACTTATTTAAACCAGGGGCCACCAGTTGATGACCACTTTAACAAAGAAGCTCACAGCCCGTAGACAAGCTTGCACTGAGGAT
>JBBPBX010003512.1:71164-82048 GCA_038048925.1 Garcialebias charrua
ATGTGAAGTACACAGTCAAGATGAAAAGTAAGCACGTTTTTAAACATGATTAGTTGTACTATGAATTTTATTTATTAATTGTTTACAAAAACTAAACCAAAATGGTGGATCAGTTGGTAGAGCTGTTGCCTCTCAACAAGAAGGTCATCATTTCAACTCACGGCTGGGGGGCCCTCCTGGGTGGAGTTTGCATGTTCTCTCTGTGCATGTGTGGGTTTTCTTCGGGTACATTGGTTTCCTCCCACAGACCAAAAACATGCATGTTAGGCTGATTGGTGACTCTACATTGTCCCTAGGTGTGAGTGAGAAAGTGAATGTTTGTCTCGTTTGTTTCTGTGTGTCCCTGTGATGGACTGGAGACCTGTCCAGGGTGTCCCCAGACTCTCACACACTGACTGCTGGATTTAGGCACCAGTGACCCCCGTGACCCGAAAAGGAAGAAGCGGGTAAAGATAATGGATAAACCATAATGGATGACCTATACATGAAAAACTACGGTAACCACGTCCTCAGGTTTAGCAGTTTATAAAACCATTTTCAGCAGCAACAACTTGAAGTAACTGTTTCTGGCTGATCATCACACTGCAGAGGATGAATTTTAGCCTGCCCCTTTTTTACAATGTTGCTTTTACTCACTGAGGTTTGCAAACAGTTTATGCACATTAAATCCAGCTGCTATATTTTAGTCAGGTCAGGACCTGGACTTTGGGGCACTGCAGCACCAGCTAAAGAAGGAAAATACTATAAATCAGCCAATTCTAGCCATACTGAGCTGAAACTTGTTGTGATGATCGCTGTGAATGTTTCCCATCTAATGTTGCATCAAAATAAAAAAATCCAAGATGGCCTCCAATGCTACTTTTAAATGGTTTTAACTCAGCCATTTTTACACATACTGTATAGAACTGAAATTTGGTGAGGCTATAGCTGAGAACGTTCCCCATCACATATTGAATCCAAATCAAAAATCCAAGATGGTTGCCTTAGATAAAAAAGAAAAAAATGCAATAACTCAGGCATTTTTAGAGCTATTCAGCTGAATTTTGGTAAATAGGTAGCTGAGGGCGAACCACAACATATATTACTGTAAGATAATAATAAAATTAAAAAAAAAAAATTATTGGAAGCAACCTGGCAGTCCCCATCAAAGTTTCTCCAGGAACGTTCTAGTTGAAGATGTGCTGAGGCTTACTGACATGTTTGTTACATGTAGGGGTGCACCGATTGCAGTTTTCTAGCCGATCACCGATCACTAAAAAGTCTGACCTGCTGATTCCAATTTTGGCCGATACTAATTTTGTTTTATAAGCAACACTTTCAGGTGTGATAAGGTCCCAATGCACCTTCAATTTTCCAATATTGTTTTGTTGAAAATCATACCCTTGAATAACATGCTAGAAACAATGCAAACTTGTTTTAACTGGCCATGAGGTAGTGCTCTGAAATATAAATTAAATTCAGAAAATTGTTGTTAAAACAAAAAATAAATTAATTTAAAAAAGGGGTAAAATTGGTTCCTCATGCAAGTATCGGCCGATTTCCCAAAATTACGGAAATCGGGGCTGATAAATCGGCCGGACGATTTATCGGTGCACCTCTAGGTTGTATGATCAGTTTCAGCAATGCTTCAACTACCGTACTTTTCGGCGGAAAATACGCTTCTGTGTATAAGCCGCTTTGTCCAATTATTGGGAATAATTTGTAAAAATCCATAAATAAGCCGCTTCGCCCTATAAGTCGCATCGATTATGAGTCACCGCTACGCGACGCGTCAGCGCCTCATTTGCCCTGCTGAAAATGGCGGCCACAGAAAAGTCAAAGTCAAAGTCAACTTTATTGTCAGACCTGCAATATGTACAGGACATACACAGGACCGAAATTGAAGCGAGCCAGCATGGAAGGACTTTACAAGATTAACACGGTAAAAACTATTATTTCTTTGCTGAGAAAAAATATATTTCTTAGCTGACATTATAGCACAAGGGTTCCTGAGCTTAACCGTTCCTTAATCAATTCACCAAATACAAATAAAGTTACAAATAAAGTCCAGTTGATCTTGAATTGAACGCCTTTTTTATTTATCATGTCCTGGACGACTGAGAATCTTCACCAGCATTAATCAATTCACGAAATGGTCAAATCTGCTGAATTTTAATTGTTTCGGTTTGACGTCTTCCAAGCGGTCGTGTGCGCTAATAAAATAAATTATAAAAAATTGAATTTCATCTCAAATGTCTTATACAGGTCAACAGTTTGTAAATGAAAACCCATATAATTACACCCTGTAAGCTAAAAAAATATCTGTCGAGTGGTTTATGATTTATAACAATATAAACTGAAATAAAACCGAAGCTAAGGAGACGATTCCATCTCTAAAACAAATTATAAAAAATTGAATTTTATCTCAAATGTCTTATACAGGGCAACAGTTTGAAAATTAAACCCATATAATTACACTCTGAAAGCCTAAAAAATATCCGTCAAGTGGTTTAAGAATAATTACACTCTGAAAGCCTAAAAAATATCCGTCAAGTGGTTTAAGAGCTGTTTATCTAAACAGTAGGTATCCGTTTGCGGTAGCTATACCGCCAACAACAAAGCTAAAATGGCATTAAGATGGCATTAAGAAGGCCAAGGCCACGTATGCACAGAGGATCGAGGGACAGTTCACCTCACAAGACCCACGGAGCATGTGGAAGGGTATTAAATGCATAACAGATTACAAAGGCAAAAACAAACAATGCCCCAGGGACCCATCTCTGCCTGATGCCCTCAATAAGTTTTATGCACGTTTTGATGATCCAAACAGGCCAGCTAGCACCAGACTCACCTCATCACCAGATGAAGAGCATCTCAGGGTGTCCGCAGCAGAAGTGAGAGGCAGTCTCAGAAAGATTAATCCTCATAAAGCAACCGGACCAGACAACATCCCAGGGAAAGTTCTGAAGGAATGTGCGGACCAGCTCTGTGAGGTGCTGGCTGACATCTTCACCACCTCACTTGCACTGGAGTCAGTTCCCACCTGCCTGAAGACCGCGACCATCATCCCAGTCCCAAAGAGCTCCACAGTGACTGGTCTGAATGACTATAGACCGGTGGCCCTCACCCCGATAGTCGCTAAATGTTTTGAGAAACTGGTCATGTCCCACATCAAGGCAACCGTCAACATCAATGAGGACCCTCATCAATACGCATACCGTGAGAACCGATCAACAGAGGACGCCATTTCTTCCGTGGTCCACACTGCTCTCACCCACCTGGATCAGAAAGACTCATACGTGCGTCTGCTCTTTGTGGACTTCACATCTGCCTTCAACACCATGATCCCCCAAACTCTGATAGACAAACTATCTACACTTGGACTAAGCCCCTCTATTTGTAACTGGGTACTAGACTTCTTAACAGACAGACCACAGTCCGTGAAGATCCACAACTTCTCCTCCTCCACCATAACCCTCAGCACTGGCTCTCCTCAGGGATGTGTGCTGAGCCCCCTTCTGTTCACTCTGCTCACATATGATTGTACAGCCACACTTCCAGGCTGTCATATTGTTAAGTTTGCAGATGATACAGCGGTGGTGGGATGCATCACAAACAATGATGAGTCCAGCTACAGACAGGAGGTGGAACACCTGGAGAGCTGGTGCAAAGAGAATAATCTTCACATGAATGTGAAGAAGACAAAGGAGATGATTGTGGACTTCAGAAGGAACAAACACACCCATGCCCCACTGAAAATAGGTGGGTCTGCAGTGGAAGTGGTCTCCAGCTACAAATACTTGGGTGTACACATGAATGATAACCTCAGCTGGAGCAACAACACCACCAGCCTGATCAAGAAAGGTCATCAGAGACTCTACTTCCTCAGACGGCTGAGACGAGCTGGTCTGAGCAGCCCAGTCCTCACCTCCTTCTACAGGTGTGCAGTGGAGAGCATCCTGTGCTCCAGCATCAACGTGTGGCATGGAGGCTGCACAGTTGAAGAGAGGAAAGCTCTGCAGAGAGTGGTGAAGGCTGCACAGAAGTCTGTTGGAGTCAGTCTCCCCACAATCACAGACATTTATACCTCCAGATGCAGGAAAAGAGCCACCTGCATCATGAAAGACCTCACTCATCCAGCACACTCACTCTTTGCCCCACTCCCCTCAGGACGGAGGTTGAGGAGCATCAAGTGTAGAACCACTAGACTGAGGAACAGCTTCTACCCTGAGGCTGTTAGACTCATGAATAAATAAAAATAAAATAAAAAATAAACACTGCAAAATATCACATCATACTGATGCTGATCTGTTTTCTTGTTGCTGTGTTCATCTGTGACCATCTGCTCATACAAACTCATGTTCGTGCTGCTGTTTATTCCCACTATATTAGGCTTAGTGTATTACTAGTTGATGTTTTTCTTAGTTAATTCTAGATGTTATTACTGTTTTTCTCTTTCATTTGTTGTTGGATGTAACTGGGACCTCGTGTACATAATCTCGTTTTCATCACATGTACCACATGCGGTGCAAATGACAATAAAGACTCTCTGACTCTGAAAAGAGCGATTTTTTTTTAGCTCTGAAAATCTTCTGCAGCCAACAGTTTGTAAATGACCACCAAATAATTACCGTACGCTCTGTAAGTTTCAAGAAAATCCGCGGTGTGGTTTATGAGTTATCCTGCTAAGAAAAACAGCTAACAACACAGCTAATACCTAGTAGCTACCTCCAGAGCAGGAGGCCGGGCAGCGACAGAGTAGTCCGAGCAGAGGAGGCTTTTTTCGGACACATGAGCTAGAAACGGTCGGTGGACTCTCGTGTCCCCATAGCGGACAAAAGTGGTACTGCACCAGTTTTTTGGCCAAAATGAAAAACGGCGATATCGGAGCCAAAAATGGGTCTAAAAATATGGGGAAAAAATCCATAAATAGGACGCTTCAGCGTATAAGCCGCAGGACATTCAAATGAGTAAAAAAACAGCGTCTTATATGCCGAAAATTACGGTAATAAGCAAACAGCCTAATAATATGGCTCAAATACCTAAACAAACATGGTTCATGGTTTGAGTCATTGACGGGCGTGCGTCACCAATTTTCAGATTTAAGTAAGGGCGGCCGTGGTGTAGTGGTAATGGCAGTCGTCCCCCGTTCGGAAGGTTGGAGGTTTGAATCCCGGTTCCCCACACCATGTGTCGTTGTGTCCCTGGGCAAGACACTTAACCCCGAGTTGCTCCCGGTAGGACCGGATGGCGCCTTGCATGGCAGTCTGCCGCTACCGGTGTATGAATGTGTGTATGAATGGGTGGATGGTTGGTATTGTAAAGCGCTTTGGGGCCCCTCATAGGGGGCTGGAAAGCGCTATATACATAAGCTCCATTTACCAGATTTAAGTTAAATCATCAACTCTCCACCACTATGCCTGACAAATGGTATACTGTACAGTAATATGTGTTGAGATGTTAGATTTATTTTTTTTAAGTGTTGCTGAGCATGAAGGTCAAACATGTTCAGCTTAAATTTAATTGTTTAACACTTGTGTTCAAATACATCTTTCCTAAAGGAAGACATGCTGCCTTCTTAATTCCTAGAACAGCAAAAAGAGTGTATTTTAAATATTATCACAGTGCTTTATATTATGTACTTTAGTTTCTCTGAAATTTACCTCTACTAATTTTATGAACCAAACTGATTTATTAGCTTCAATGCAACTAAACTTTTAATTAAAAAAAATGCTCATGCTGTTTACCATGAGGATATTTTTAAAATTTAAAATACACTGACAACGAAAAAAAAAAGTTTAAGTTATCAAATACAGATTGATTCTTATTGATTCACAAGTGGATCCACCACATCTCTTTGATTTTACTCTTACTTGTCGCTGGCTTGCAGGGGCCGCAGGTAACAACTCAGCACCGTTTGCAATTCTTTAACGAACTCCCGCTCATGCTCCAAGATGTCCTGAACCACCTGCAATAACGGCACAGTACAAGGAAAATAGCTAATGTTAAAGAAAACACTGATATTAGCAACAAGAAAAAAATTGTTTCCTTTATTTAGCAGTACTTTGCCTAAAAATTAAAGGCACTGTGACAAATGATTCAAATAAAGTACGCTCTAATTTATCTTTTGTGTTTTTGAGCAAAATTTGACCTGTTAAACACTGTGATGCTAATAACTGCAATGACATTAATGTATTTCATTTGTAATGCATAATTTACCACATTGTAGTAGTTTTTGGTCAGCTGAGTTCCTTTTGGAGACAAAGGCTTTTCTGAAGAGAAATAAAAATAAAAATCAGAGAAATTCACAACCAATATTAGATGAGGTACAAATTCAAGACTGAATATTCTGTGTTTTATTTTTTACTACCGTATTTTTCGGACTATACAGTAAGTCGCTGCGGAGTATAAGTCGCATGAGTAAAAAAAAAAACATATACAGTATTAGTCGCTTCTGAATATAAATCGCATTTATCCTGAAATAGAGCTGTCATTTCTAACCCGGGCCAAAATAATGTGCTGGATCGGCGGGCCGTGGCGGTATCAGGCTTTTGATTGTGTCAGCAGATGCGTGTGGCTGAACCCGGCCAGTTAAGTTAAAAAAAAAAAATGTCTAAATGGATGACTGCCAGCGATCGATCCATCCAAACCCAACTGGACTCAACTGCTGTGTCAGCGGACGTAAGCTTTTATAAGCAGCAGAATAGGATCTTCTTTTTGGTGGCATTTTACTTCTGTTGCGGGTTTTCTCTGTTGTCTTCTCTGTACTCGTTTAGTGAATGTTTGGAGGAAGGGCAGTGGAGACTTAGCGTACAGCCTACCAGTAGTTGTCTAAAGCCTAGAGGGCACGCTCACACCTCTAGTGGCTGCAAATGGTAATGTTAACTCTGGTTCATGTCAGTATGAATGAACATTTAAAGTGTCTGTGACATCATCTTCCTTCTTTTCATGAAATGATAGAAGATATATATCTTGTATCATTCAACTATGTTTGTTTTTGCAAACAAAATGATAAATCACTTTAATTTTGCTTTAAAAGTGATTTTGAACTTCAAGCCGTGTTTAATCATGGGAAATCCCATTACACGCGAACGCACCATCTGTGATGTCACACCGGGCAGAGCTCTGGGCTTGTCACAGTGCGCAGGTATGAGCAGCTCGACATGAAGGAAGTCTGATACAGAATCAGACCTAAATTAGATCCTGTTGTTTCTTGTTCCATCACCCAAACAATTTTCTGCTTCCCAAAATGAAGACAAATAGCTCAAATCTTCACATAGATTGCTAAATTCGTCCAGTTTTAAATTGTCCGCTATTAAAGACACCACAGCCCTCTGCCCAGTGTGACATCACATATGGTGCGTTCGAGTGTAATCGGATTTCCCATGATTAAACACGGCTTGAAGTTCAAAATCACTTTTAAAGCAAAATTAAAGTGATTTATCATTTTGTTTGCAAAAACAAACATATTTAAATGATAAAATATATATATTTTGAGCAATTTTATGAATAGTAAAAAAAAATCATGTCAGTGGACCTTTAAAGTGTCTGTGACATCATCTTCCTTCTTTTCATGAAATGATAGAAGATATATATCTTGTATCATTCAACTATGTTCGTTTTTGCAAACAAAATGATAAATTAATGAAAATTCCTTTCAAACTGAGATTAAAATTAAAATCAGTGTTTCTTCTTGGAATATCCGACTACACGCGAATGCACCATCTGTGACGTAGGAGGATGAACGTCTTTAGAACGCCCCTATTAAATATTCATGGCGGACAATAAATAAAACGACGAAATTAGCAATCTAAGTTAAGATTTGAGCAATTTGTCTTCAGTTTGGGAAGCAGGAAGTTAGATGAGCAGAAACAGCAGGTTCTAATTTAGGTCTGCACCCGTATTTTTTTTTGTCTTACCTGTTCAGGAAGCGAGTGCGCTCCGAGAGCGGGGGGCAGCTTTATTTATTCCATACTTGACAAAGTATTTCTTCTTTTGGGAAAGTGAAAAGGCTCACTTGTTCTCTGATGATTTTAGAACACCCAAATGCGACACAACGTAACGGCATTATACAAAAAAAATGCGATCTGGCAGAGAATTGATGCGTTATCATGGCACACGCAGACTCTAGGTTCATCCTCCTACGTCACAGATGGTGCATTCACGTGTAGTCGGATATTCCAAGAAGAAACACCGATTTTAATTTTAATCTCAGTTTGAAAGGAATTTTCATTAATTTATCATTTTGTTTGCAAAAACGAACATAGCTGAATGATACAAGATATATATCTTCTATCGTTTCATGAAAAGAAGGAAGATGATGTCATAGACACTTTAAAGCGTTGGTCAAAAATTGTGTCATGAATATAGAAAAAAGTATATAAGTTGCTTTGATAAGTTACAGGACTGGCCAAAACAGCGACTTTTAGTCTGAAAAATACTGTACTTTTTTTTTACAAACTTCCTACTAAAAAAGTTGTCACATAATTATTAATACAAAAAGTTATAAACAGGTGTCTTTTGGAATTCAATTTACTTCACATTGCTTAAAGGTCCACCGACATGATTTTTTTACTATTCATAAAATTGCTCAAAATATATATATTTTATCATTTAAATATGTTCCTTTATGCAAACTAAATGATAAATCACTTTAATTTTGCTTTAAAAGTGATTTTGAACTTCAAGCCGTGTTTAATCATGGGAAATCTGATTACACCCGAACGCACCATCTGTGATGTCACACCGGGCAGAGCTCTGGGCTTGTCACAGTGCGTAGGTATGAGCAGCTCGACATGAAGGTAAGTCTGA
This sequence comes from Garcialebias charrua, assembly GCA_038048925.1. NCBI lineage: Eukaryota > Metazoa > Chordata > Actinopteri > Cyprinodontiformes > Rivulidae > Garcialebias > Garcialebias charrua. The sequence continues at coordinate 79,955 of JBBPBX010003512.1, forward strand.
TACAGCATCAGACCTAAATTAGATCCTGTTGTTTCTTGTTCCATCACCCAAACTATTTTCTGCTTCCCAAAATGAAGACAAATCACTCAAATCTTCACAGATTGCTAAATTCGTCGGGTTTTAAATGGTCCGCTATTAAAGAGACCTGAGCCCTCTGCCCAGTGTGACATCACAGATGGTGCGTTCGTGTGTAATTGGATTTCCCATGATTAAACACGGCTTGAAGTTCAAAATCACTTTTAAAGCAAAATTAAAGTGATTTATCATTTTGTTTGCATAAAACAACATATTTAAATGATAAAATATATATATTTTGAGCAATTTTATGAATAGTAAAAAAATCATGTCGGTGGACCTTTAAAATAAATGTAATGACCTTTTGAAACCTTCACCTCTAACAGATTCTGGGAGAATGAATGGTACAACCCAGACAGACAAGTCCAACTCACCACAGGTTTTGACTTCCCGAACGTAGTTACTTGGAAACCAGCCCGTCCTGCCGTTGAGCGTCCCCTCCCACCATCCTCCTTCCTCCTGCCGTGTCACCAGGATCACGTCGCCTTTATTGAACGACAGCTCATCCTCGTTGTTCTGCTTGAAGTTGTAGCGGGCCTTCACTATCAGCTGCCCACCACAGTTCTCAGACATTTCCTGTAAAGACGGGTCATCGGCACCAGTCAGCAATACAAATCCAAATGTTACACGCATTTCTTTTCTCCATGTCCAAATTGCCAATATTACCAGAGAGATGTTTATATTTTTGTACGTAGTTGTGTGTAGTATTTTTACTGTGGGGTTACACAACAGTTTATCCAGATGATCCATTATCAGGTCAGATGTTCCATGCAAGACTAGGCTACCCCTCATCTGTCTTTGAACAGAATGAGTAAATCATTTTATAGAAGCTGTGAAGCCAATGCTAAAGTAATTAGGTGATCGTAGTGTCTAGCTATGGTCCAAATCCAGGAGCTTTCAAACGGTTTCCAAAGACAACAATTATGAATCAGAAGCGATGATAGCCAATAAAAAAATTACAAGGAAGTCCTTTCTCAACATTGCCAATACAGCTGACAGCAAGAGGGATTTTTACATTAAAAATAAGGGATCAAATCTATACCAGTAGCAGTAGTTAGGTTAATGTAACTGAAGGATGACTGCTGTATTGCTGATGTGTTGCTTCCTGAAATGCCCCACTAAGCATTTCACACTGGTCCGGTTATATGTGCGGCTTTACTTGCCCATGATATTTCAGGCTCTACGTTCTCTGGTGACAACTGGTTTAGAATACAGAGCTTTCTTTGTAATTTATAAAAGGAAAAAAAGTGTTATCAATTACTGTCCCAGGACATGTCCACATCTAGAGGTGCACAGAGTGAAACGATGACCTTCCAGTTTGAAGGCAAAGCTAAAAACATTATTGGAAGCAGGACGCAGCAGACATTTTGACTTGAAAAAGTAGAACAAGTACCGGTAATGGTGAAGTAACGAAGGCTGAACGCTTCTTAGAGGAAGTTCTGCATTTGCATATGATCAACGGAACAACCAGTCTGCACAGGTGCAGGAGTGGAATGCAGTTCTCATTAATCCACCTGTGCTCGAGCTACTTGTTCGGCAAAATATCTGCTGTGAAATAAGCCTATCGAGAAACTGTTGTTGTGGTTGCTCTTTCGGCCGTTTCCTTCTGCAGGGGTCGCAACAGTGTGTGAATTCACATGAAAGATTAGGAAATTGTTTTCTGCCAGTCAGTGCCGGATGCCCACCGTGATGCAACCTGGGCTCGAACTCACAGCCTCCCGATAACAAGACTGCAGCACCGACAGGTCGAGATACTGCAGCCCCTACTGGGACACTGTGTTGTCCAACAAAGCAGCTCCACAGTTCATAAATCTCTGAGCTCTGTCTGCAGCATGTGTTGCTGCAAAAACATCCCCGCTGAACCAAACTGGTGTCAAGTGAAACTGTGTCTTTGTGGTAAGTTGTCAACTGGTTAGTGAAGCTCATTGCTGAAAATTTAATAAACAACCACCCAAGTGTTTTCCTTTTTCACTACAGCTTATAATAGGATCATTTAAGTGAATGCATACATAAAATAAT
>JBBPBX010003513.1:0-10581 GCA_038048925.1 Garcialebias charrua
TATATATATATATATATATATATTAGGGCTTTAACAGACTACTCGAGTAATCGACACATCGATTCCTAGGACATCTATCGAGTTTTTTTATTTCACGTCGAGTATTCGTAGTGACGTCATCACGTCGCAGTTACAGAACGGAAAATGAATCAACTTCCTGTTTGGAGCGCGTTGCGAACCGGTGTTACACCATATTCTGTGACCACAGTATATTGTGACCATAGGGGGCAGTGTTGCATGCACTGTTGCAGGTCACAGAATATGGTGTAACACCGGGTCCAATCGATCGAACCAGAACCGGCTTCCTCTGACCTTGTTTCATAAACAAAAAGCAAAAAAATATTAATCTCTAAACCTATAAATACCTATAAACATAATTATATATATATATATATATATATATATATATATATATATATATATATATATATATATATATATATATACAGGTAGTCCCCGATTTACGAGCGAGATCCGTTACAACGAGGCGCTCGTAAACCGGAAATCTCGTAATTTGGAACGGCCGCCATTTCTCTCGTAAATCCGGAATTTCGCTCGTAAATTGGAACGGTTTTCGCTAGCGCGACTACAAACACTCTATTTTCATCCAAAAACTGCTTATGAGTGCATAAAAATGATCGGAAACGTGTGTCCATATGCTTAGCTAACTAACTGTGGTGAAAAAACACATGAAAACTCAGTATTTTTTTCGTTTTTTCCAAAAATTCGCAGCTCGTAAGTCTGGAACCTCGTAGATCAGAGCGCTCGTAAATCGGGGACTACCTGTATATATATATATATATATATATATATATAAAAATTTGAGTGTATGTACATACTGTATGTGTGTGTGTTTGTGTGTATGTATACAGTACTTATGTATGTATATGATAGACATTTGTTCAGAATTATCTGCTCTGATGCCGTGGGATCATTTGAAAAGAAAAACTATAAATACATTATTTTCTATATAAGTTGGCTTTCTGGACTTTTGGTTGTGCCTTTATCTTATCTGGCATCCATACTTTTACCCTTTTTTGAACTTATAGATTTTTCCTTGAGTACTTAGACATCAATACGAGTATAATTTAATGATCTGACAACTGGAAAACCACAATGCCAAGAGCTATTTTTTAGAACTTGTATGTCAAGAAAGGTAACATTAAAAAAATGCTCAAAAGACAATTTTTACAAAGTGAGTTTGATAAGTTTTAGTTTAAATTCACGTCACAATACACGGGCAGCAGCCCACATAGCATCACCAAAAAGTAATGTGTAGTTTTGGAATGACAACTTTCATCACTTTATGAGTGAACAACAAAATCACTTGTCGCTTCTGTCAGTCCTGTCTTTTTATTCTGTCCCTGCATCAAGTCGACATTTCCTTTTTTCCAGAAATTAATGGGGAATTAATGATTCTGTTATTCCCCCGCTGTGCAAAAAGGGGGGGGCCACGGGATTCTTTTTTTAATCGCCCAACCTCTCAAAACTGATTGGAGCAGAAAAAATACGCCCCGTCCCCCCTCCCTCCTTCTGCCAGGTCTCACAATGGAGGCGCTGATTTTTTGTGATAGGGTTCTGTGCTGTCAGGAGGCCAGCTGGAATTAGGAGTGGATTAATAATTTTAAACAAGGCTAAACCGCTTGGACTGTCTGTCTGTCTGCTTTTTTTGCAATGCTTAGCCAGTGGTCCGTCTGCTCGCAGACCACATCAAAACAATCTAAAAACACTATATCTTCCTAATGAGGAGGTTTAGTTTATGGGCTTTGGATAACACGAAAACACGCTTATTTACGTAGATTTCACGAGATGCTAAGTCTCAGAACACGTCTGGATTATAGCGGACTGTCTGACGTGTCCTGAACATCCCTATACTTTGGCCTTATCTGCAAAGTTAAATTAATGACTATATACTGTAGCATGCTCTGTAAAACAGTTAATCACATTTTTTCCAGTGCTCTTTACCTTTATGGAGTATTTACACAAACTCTCAACGGATATATTAATGTTATGAGAATCTTCACCAGCATATTAATGTTATCTTAGCACATGTAGAACGCGTCTTGTTGATGAAAGAAACCAACTTTTTCTTGTTTTCTTTGACATTAGAGGAAGTAGCCTGAGCTGAGTTGCTCCAGTGGCTGAACGGTGACCCCAGTTGTAGGAAAGATTAGGTTTAGCACCAACGGGAGAGTTAAATGGTGACTTACGGGGATTTGTTTGGCTATTTGGAAAAGCAGACGTATTACCAACCAAATTTGGTTACAGTAAAGCCTGACAAATCAGACTCTGCTGGGGACATGTCTCACAGACCAGAACCCTGTCTTCAGTAATCCCCACACTGTTTATGTGTGTAGTGTGCGTGCGTCTGTGCATATATTAGCAAAAGAAGAAGAAGCAGGTCCCTCTGTGGTCATGTGGGACTGGATGATGATGGAGAAGGAATTCAGAATTAATATTTTTCCCACTGGGCCTCCTGCAAGAAGGCAAACTTACAGTGGAGGGTCCAAATGAGCGCCATGCAGAAAAGGCCTGCACAAGTGATTTTTATTTAACATTTTTGGACCTAATCAGTTTAAATAAATACATAAAAACACACGCCAATGCAGAACGCTGATAGAGTAAAGGATAAAGCGAAGAAGAATACGGACTATAACATGAATCTATATTTTTCCGTCTTTAATTCAGTCATTATAGAAATGTTCTGTGAATGTAGCAGAGACATTAGCCCCCTTCTGAGCTATTATCCCAGCAGTCTGGTGTTGCAATTTCACACTCCACTGATTCTGACAAGCAGCAGAGAGTCTGCATGCCCCAGATTTCACCTTGTTTAGGTAATAACAGAAAAATCATTCCAAAGACGAGGTAAATTGAACTGGGTACTGGTCGGGCACACTGTTGCCAATTTCAACAGGATCAAAAAAAAAAAAAACAGCAAGTAGAGAATTGTATGTTTCTTCCTGTGCAAAGCTCTACACAGATTTTAAACTTCAGAAACCTGCATGTTTAAACTCATTTGACTTATTTATTAAACACGAGGTTTCTTAATCTGTTCTCGGTTTGGGAGCGTGCTCCTGCAAGTTTGGGTCAGCTCCCAGACATATAATATCACCTTCTTCTCTTTTTTTTTCTTTTTTTTTTTGGAGCAGCAGCTTTTCTAATGCATGAAACGAGAGATTATTAAATGTGACAGACAGGAGAGGTTATACATTATTTATGTTCAGCGAGAATGAAAACAAACTGTCTGCAGTCCTGTTTCTGAGGAAGAAACCGGATCTGCAGCTGGAGTTACGCAGCCACTTTTTGTTTGATTTAAAAGGAGATCTATCCAAAATGTGCTCTCCTGATTTTATTCTTTGCTTTGCAGGGAGGAGTAAACACGCTAATCGATCAGATGCAGGAAAAAACAGCAACACTTCTGCATGCAAAAGGCTGACGGAAAGGGGATTATTTTGTGATGCAAAATAAAAAAAAATAAAAAAAACTTTTTGGTTTTTTGCAATTCCGAGTTTAGCAATTGAATAAAGTAAGTAAGTAAGCAAACTTTATTTATTTAGCACTTATCATAGATACAATCACAAAGTGCTGTACAAAATTCAGAATAAAAGCACAAAATAAAATAAAGGATATTTTTCACTTTTTGAATCAGCTCATAATCAACACGCACATTTTCTGGCTTTAGGCCAAAACACGAGGCAAGCGGGTCGTTCCAAACCAAAGATGCGCTCTGATTTTTTTTTTTAACGCACCTTTTGGGTTAAAGAACGGGAAAAAGGAGGTGATGTACGCGTCAAAACGGACATTTAACCCAAAACAAGAAATAATAAAATAAATCAACTATTTATTTCATTATACAGTGACAATAACAATACAATAGTCAAGTTGTTGTTTGTTTAACACACATTATTTAAAATCTTAAATGAAGTGAACACTCCTCTTGTCTGTACAACTTTTCAGAATTTCCATGAACTTTTGCGAAAAGTGCACAGAGGAACTTGTGCTTTGTTCACTTGTTCACTTGCAGTTGAAGATGGATAGTGTTCCTGAGATGCAATTCAGAGTCAGAGTTCACATCTCATGTATGTGGTGGAGCGAAATTATGTACACAGGGTCCCAGTTACATCCCACAATAAAATATAAAAGAAAAATGGTAATAAGATCTAAGATATGAAGTAAGAAAAACATCCCTGATAGCATAAAAATATCTGATATAAATATCACAATCAGAATCAGGTTTATTGGCCAAGTATGTTGACACACACAAGGAATTTGTTCCCAGCTGTTCGTGTCTCTCTAGGATTAACACTATACAGATACCCTGATGCACTATACAGATACTTTACATATAACTCACAAATAGTACACAATATACAGAAAGATTCACATACAATATTCACATGGGGGTTGTGAATGGGTTGGGCGTCACGCTGATGGATGTCTGATGATCAGCTGTTGATGATGGTGATGGCCTGGGGGAAGAAACTGTTCTTGTGTCTGACAGTCTTATAGCTGATAAATACCGTACTTTTTGGCGTATAAGTCACTGTTTTTTAACTAATTTGCATGTCCTGCGGCTTATGCGCCGAAGCGTCATATTTATGGATTTTTTCCCATATTTTTAGACCCATTTTTGACTAGGATATGACCGTTTTTCATTTTGGCAAAAAAAATGGTGCAGTACCACTTTTGTCCGCTATGGGGACACTTCCAGAGAGTACACCGACCGTTTCTAGCTCATGTGTCCGAAAGAAGCCTCCTCTGCTCGGACTGACTCTGACGCTGCCCGGCCTCCTGCTCTGGAGGTAGCTGTGTTGTTAGCCGTGTTTTTTAGCAAGATAACTCATAAACCACACCGCAGATTTTCTTGAAACTTACAGAGCGTAATTATTTGGTGGTCATTTACAACTGACTAGCTTTATGAGATGTTTGAGGTAAAAAAAAATACATACACTGTATATTTTATTAGCGGTTAGTAGGGGTGTAACGATACACAAAACTCACGAGACGAGACGAGACGAGAAAATCACAGATCTTGCGAGAACGAGACAAGATTTTAACATTAGTTCAAGAAAACTTCAAAGATCGGTTTTATGCCGCAAAAAGGCTTTTATTCTGTTTTAACATGTATTACAAACCCAACTGATGTCTTCATTTTACTGATTGAATCTCCTTAGACCTTAGAACAGTGGTTCTTAACCTTTTTTGAGCTACCGAACCCTCAAGTTTCATATGGCCACTCACCGAACCCCTCTTTTTTAATATATAAAATATGATTTTTTTTTTCCAAATTCTACAACATCACCTTGCTCAAAGAACAAAAGCAACACAGTGCATGAACTCACAACAACTTTATTCTGGCCCAATAAGAGTTTCATCCCCCAAAAATATTTTTGTACAATTTTTAATCATCAAAGAGGAATTTGGGATAATTTATCTTCAGCTGCTGTTCCGAGTAGCAGATTTGCCATCTTTAATGCAGCTGGTTTTATGAGAGATTCACCAATGGAGTGTGGCTTACCCTGCTTTGCGATCAAATAAGCAACTTCGTACGATGCTGCGAGGATCGGTTTGCTAACAGGTACAAATCCAAGAGCAGGCAGAGTGGCCCTTTCATCATATCTGGCTCGTTGCACCTTGAAATGAACAAAAAAAGGTAATTATTAGGTTGAAAGTGTCAGAAATTACCACAAAATTTTTAATTGACCTTAAACCAGAAAAAGAGTACTAAAACATGTTGCTGAAAAGGTAGAATAAGCTTTTAAATTAGCAAAAGAAAGCAAAAAGAATATATTTGCCCAATTAGGCTGAAAGAAGCAGAAATGAGCACAAAAATGTGGAAATTATCTGAAGAAAATCTAAAATTAGAAAAAAGATTCAGCTGAAAAGTAGCTAAAATAGCAGAAAGAAGCATCACCAGAATGAAGTTGAGAGAGCACATTTTTGCTGAATTAGGATGACATTTTTTTTAATAAGAGCATTAAATGTGGAATTAGCTTAAAAAGCTAAAATTAGCATAGAAACAACATCATATCTGGCTCGTTCACCTTGAATTCAGCAGGCGTTGTGTTCTTGTATTCTCCGTCTGTGCATCTTCATGAAGTGTTCCTTCAGTTTTGCCGGCGCCAGACTAGTTGCTCAACTTCGTGTTGCATATCATGCAGATAGGACGCTGACTCCCATCCCGTTCCGTGACACAAGTGAATCCATGTCCAACCACTTTCTTTTTTTGCCCGACATATTTACCGTAGTTTGTAAACACACGACGTACAGCCATTTACTTCATGCGCGCGTTATATTTCCGCATCACTGCACTGAATCGTGTGTTGCCAGATTGGGTGGTTCACCGCGATTTTCCTTCTGACTTTTGCGGATAGAGAGTGCTTTGGGCGGGTGGTACTCTATCTGGCAACACCGGTCACACCGGTGTTTACACGCGTGTCTTTACATTCGGGGCAGCGTCGGGACCCTCCATCAATGTAGAGGCGTCTCGTCTGCGGTAGTTCCATCAGTAGTTGGGGCGTCTTCTATAGCAACTTCATCCGGCGAAGCCATGCTGTCCGTGACGCTGACTTGCTAGGGGCTCTGCTAGCGCTAGCATTAGCATCTCGCGAGACAACGTTACCTCTCAACGAGAGATATCGCGGGAGTTTAATATCGCGAGATCTCGTACAACGAGATCTCGTTACATGCCTAGCGGTTAGCTACCGTAAGCAGATACTGTACCTACTATTTAGATACATAGCTCGTAAACCACTCGGCGGATATTTTTTCTGCTTACAGAGTGTAATTATATGGGGTTTCATGTACAAACTGTTGCCCTGTATAAGACATTTGAGATAAAATTTGATTTTTTATTCGTGTTTTTAGAGACGGAATCGTCTCGTTAGCTTCGGTTTTATTTCCGTTTATATTGTTATAAATAGTCATAAATCACTCGACGGATATTTTTTCAGCTTACAGAGTGTAATTATATGGGTTTAATTTACAAACTGTTGCCCTGTATAAGACATTTGAGATGAAATTTGATTTATTTATAATTTATTTTTGTAGCGCACGCGACCGTTTGAAAGACGTCAAACCGAAACAATTTAAATCTAGCAGATTTGACCATTTCGTGAATTGATTAAGGAACGGTTAAGCTCAGGAACCCTTGTGCTATAATGTCAGCTAAGAAATATATTTTTTCTCAGCAAAGAAATAATTGTTTTTACCGTGTTAATCTTGTGAAGTCCTTCGGTGCTCGCTCGCTTCTGTGGCCGCCATTTTCAGCAGGGCAAATGAGGCGCTGATGCGTCGTGTAGCGGTGACGCATAATAGATGCGACTTATAGGGCGAAGCGACGTATTTATGGATTTTTCCTAATAATTCCCAATAATTGGAAAAAGCGGCTTATACACAGAAGCGACTTTTACCCCGAAAAGTACGGTAATTGAAAATGTCTGTTCAATTTGAAAAGGGGGGGAGGATTGCCAGCCTCTACATGTGGAAAGGGACAAAGTAAAAAAAATAATATATATAAATACATACAATAAAATCTGAGTCCTGTTAGTCACTCAGTCATTCTGGGCTTTTGTGGTTTCTTAAAACTGAAATCCAAAACTGCTGCTCCTGGTGTTTTTACATACTGTGCTCAGATAAAATTGTAGTCCTGCATAAAACTTTATGGGCCCTAAAATGGCTCCTTTTCAACTTTTTGGGAATGCGTGCGTGAAACAAAGTCTCGTCTCTTTTGTCGAAGGCCTTCAGAGCGGAATCGAAACAGGAAAAGCGATTATCGCAGAGATTGTCCCACAGGCGTTGAAAAGCATGAGGGTTGGGACTGGTTCGGGGGACACCTATGGCCCCCACGCATTATCCTGGCATGAGGTCGCTTTGGCAATCGCCTACCAATTTCCACCAGCACCTGGCTTCCCCATCCCCCTCCCCCTTCTTTCACCAGGCCCTCCTACCTGGTTCCTTTCTCTCCTCCTGCACCTCCTTCTTTTTCTCGAGAACACCGCGTGTCTTTATTGTCCCAGGATGGAGACTTTTAAACAGGAACAGCAGAAATGATGGGACTGGCAGAGAGCTGAAGCTGTGGAGCCTCGCTGTATTGTTTCCACTCCTGATGGAAAAACATCTCATCCCTCAGAACACAGAATAATCAAAAAGCTACAGAATAACAGTTTGTCTGTGAAAATACCAGCCAGTGGTGTGCTGCTTGGCCAAAAGGCATGGTGGGAGCGTGAAGTCCATATTAGTAGAAAAGTGGGAAGAAAAATAACTGGTGCTATGTCTAACACTTTTTATTATGGCTGTTGAAAACCCGCGTAGCACAGCTGTTGAATATCACTCTGCTTTTTGCACCAGAGCTGCTGCCTCCCACACGAAAAACCCCAAACTTTTCCTGTTACACGTCCACTCACCCGAACACATAGCGAGCTGACCTCTGATCAGGGGCCTATCAGGGGCCGCAGCATCACATATGAAAACACAAACTGCTCCTTCTGTTTGCCACAATGTGTTGTTTTGTCTCCCTGCCTAAAGCAGTGTTCTTTTAAACTGCTGAAATTTTACTTTTTCATTACCCTTATTAATAAAAAGTGAATAACAGCTTGTTTAAATAACATTATTTGATGTGATGATTCTTAGGTCGCAGATAAATGTGAGGTATTGTTGTCAAGGAAAGTGTAAATGTCTGTTTTTATTATTTCCAAGTGTTTAAAATGTGTAGGAAGAGTTCGACTATAAGTGTTTTAAACACTGCATTTGCTTTTGGCAGATGTGTCATCGTGCAGTGAGCTTCAGAGCAACATTTGGAAAGCCACCTTCAGACTTTAAATGTGTGAAGGTTTTTATTTTTCACTTTTTAAACATGAATTAAACAACATTTCTGTTTTAAGAGCCAGTGGAAAAATGTGCTTCTGTTAAACGAATCTACAACAGAACTAAGTCTGATTTTAAAATATGAATAAATGCATAAACTTTTCTCTTAAATTAATGCAATAGTTTATATGTATTTGTATAAAAGTGATATTATAAGAAGACTTTTTATAAACATAGATTTACATTAATGCATGTGCACTTAAAACAGATCAGCTATAGCTGCCTGCATGGAAGAGAGGAAAAACCCTTAAGGAGTTGTAATATCTAAAATTCATTGTTTCTTTATTTGTGTAATTCAGATGTTCTTGTTGAGGCTGAGTGACAGGACTGTTTTCACGGCGCCATCCCCGAAGAGGGTGTAGACATTATGCAAGATCTTGTCCTTTTTTGATTGACATTTCCAGGACACAAATCAGAAATGCTTGGAGATATAGCTCACTTCTGTTTCTATCTATCCATCCATCCATCCATCCATCCATCATCTATCTATCTATCTATCTATCTATCTATCTATCTATCTATCTATCTATCTATCTATCTATCTATCTATCTATCTATCTATCTATCTATCTATCTATCTATCTATCTATCTATCTATCTATCTATCTATCTATCTATCTATCTATCTATCTATCTATCTATCTATCTATCTATCTATCTATCTATCTATCTATCTATCTATCTATCTATCTATCTATCTATCTATCTATCTATCTATCTATCTATCTATCTATCTATCTATCTATCTATCTATCTATCTATCTATCTATCTATCTATCTATCTATCTATCTATCTATCTATCTATCTATCTATCTATCTATCTATCTATCTATCTATCTATCTATCTATCTATCTATCTATCTATCTATCTAATGTATCTATCTATCCATCCATCCATCCATCCATCCATCCATCCATCCATCCATCCATCCATCCATCCATCCATCCATCCATCTCCTTCACTCTGCTGCATCAACAGTATTGCGCATGCGCAAATGAAAAAATAAATAAAAAAAACGTCGCTCCGGGAAGCGCTGAATGAACTCTTTAACTAATGGAAAGCCACTCTCCAATTCTAATTCACTGTCTTTGGAGAATGAACGAGCATTGTCTCTTTTATTTCTAAAGAGGGATGAATATGTGAGAGCCTACAATCCTCTCCTCCTCCTCCTCTCTCAGGGGTGGTGGTGGTGATGGAGGGAGGAGACACCGTCCTGTGAGGCTGGCCCGGGGCGCTCAGGTGAAAAGTTGCCTGCTGAATCACTCCATTCATGCAGACTGAAACACATGCGGCTCTTTGTTGGCGGACGTGGAGGAGAAGAAGCCGGCGAGATGCTCGTTGTCATCAGGGATGGAGGTGCCGGCGGTGAAGCTTTCAAAACGTCAGCGTCACTCGTGATGCTCCGTGATTCATAAAACTACCGTAACTAGCCCACCCCACCACCTTTTTCTTTTCAGTGGGTGGGGGGGTCACTTCTTGTTACATGTGTCCTGTTTGGTGATGGAGCTTGAGGACAGAACATCGGTGGGAAACAGTTGCTCATTTACGCACCAACCCTGAAAAGTGCCGAAAAAACACATCTGTCAAAAGACAAACGCAGAGCTGAACATCTGCTTTGCTGAATGAGCGTTTGCCACCCCCCCCCCTCCCTCCTCCCCCACTCCGGGGACCTATTAGCGCTGATTCCTGCGCGCGCCCTGATAAGATATTCATC